>BQNB010075129.1:0-30453 GCA_026074375.1 Tanacetum coccineum | reverse complement strand
TATAGTTATATTTTCTGACTTTTTATATTTAATTAGTTTTAATTAGTTTTTAATCTTAGAAAAATCATAAAAAATCTAAAAAATTAATAAAAAAATATTTTTCTTTTTTACAAAATTTTCTTTTGTCATTTAGTGTCTAGGAAAAATATAAAATTTAGTGTAGGCTTAATTTTTCTTAAATTTCAGTTTTAGACCCGTTTTACCGGGTACGTTTTACCGTTTCTTTTCATTTTACATTCAAACGACCTCCGTTTTAGTTCTAGTTTTCTTTATTTTTCAAATTAACTTAATTAGAATTTAATTTTGATTTTTAATTTAATTTAGCATTTATTTTCTTAATTTTTAGTATTTAGGTTTCCCGATACCTGATTCTGTTCCCCGTATTTTGTTATAGATTTAATTTTAGGACTTCCCTATAACTAATTTTGTTTCCCGTAGTTTTTAAGATCCCCATTTCCTTTGCTTGTTTTCCCGTAGATTAAATTGAGTTTTATTTAATTAATTTTAGTTGTAATTATATCAGTGTTTACATCATATATTCTCCATCATTCAATTTCTCATCAAACCAGGATAACTTTCAATTGCAGCCTCGTTGGGACATACGACCCGGGAATATCTCTTCCGGAATCTTTTTATTATTGATTCTTATATATTTAATCTCTTTGTGTAGATTTTGATCTTTTGCCTTGGTTAAGGGCATTTGGTTGAGACTTGCATTTGAGTTGTTTTATATATATATACTATGCCACGAATCAGTCTCCTACACAAAATGCAACGAGCATTAATCCACAAAACGCAATGAAGAATGACAAACGCAATGAAGAAATGATCTTCAAACAAGCTCGAATTTAGCCTTTTTGCCACTAAATCCTTTTTTCAATGCACGAAAATAATGTAGGACATGATAAAGAACAAAGCATGACAAGATTAAACACAAAGTTGGCCAAAAACGCAACACTTAGGAGACCACAAAGAAATTGAGTCGTGAGTTGTATAAAGTAGAGAGAGAAACAAAGATGGAAGATTAAACATTTCATTACTTAATTATGCTCATGTCTTTTTTAAATACAACATGTACAAATGAAATGAAAAATTACATGCATGTAGAAATCTTGCTCAAAAACACATTCTAGCATGCAAAATAACTGCATCAGTAGTCTTCGTATAAAGAAAAGAAAAGAAATAGTGTAGTACTAGGCAAAAATAAGTAGTATGCATGTGAACTAATGGAGTGTTAATGTGTTTATTGTTAAATTAAATGTCCAGTGTAATTATAAAAACTAATGGGCTTATAAACATTTCTAGAAAAATGTTGGAGAAAATGAATTTCATGTCCGGTTGACCCAATAACCCGATAACAAAAATAATTTAATCATAACTTGACCTAATAGATATGTCGGGTTATCGGATTCAGGTCACACAATCCGATAAGATATTTTAACTCGATTCAACCCGACCCTATAAGCCTTATCGGGATCAGATCGGGTCGACCCAACCCTATTGACACCCCTACTAAAAAGTATTATGTGGCTCAAGTATTAGAAAATGAGACTTGAGGGACCAAATGTGCAATTTAGGCAAAATCCTACTATATTTTTATATCTAAAATCTTCTAAGCATTTCCATAGCCTTCTCGTTTTGTATGGGTCTAGTGTGTAAGACGTGAGGTGGTAAAAAGAGGGAGAAAACAAGATAACTTTGACGATTAGCTGATGATGAATTAAGTGTTCTAGTGCAAGAGTGGATATCTAGCTTCAATCCGCACAAGGTATAATCCTTTATTCTTGATGAATTGGGGTTAGGGTTCATAGACATGAATTTAGAGGGTTTTGGGTAAAAGATGGCCGGTTTTTATATAATTGATGAAGTAATATGTAAAGGGTTAAGCTCCTTTAATGGGCAATTGACTAAATTAGTGATTTTTGAGATTTTACCATATGATTTAGCGAGAATGATCATATGCATGTTACTAATGAGTTGGGATATGTAAGTGGATAGTTTTAAACTTATTATTTGTTATGCTTTAAGGAAATGCTTAGTGTGGTTAGTGAATCTTGTATAGGAAATCAAATGGATTGGTGTTGGCTTGTGAGGTAATATTTGCCTTGGGTTGAGGTAAGTAACTTTGCTTATAACATGTATTTATATTTATTTAATCATATTATGTGTTATGTGAATGAATGTGTTAAGAGTATAAAAACCTTGGATAATTGCTAGAAATTAGGTTGGTGGACAAAACTGGCTAAGATGAATCTTAGTTTAATGGTATGGACTACTAAGATATAAGATTGATTATGTTGATAATCATTAATGAATGGTTTATGTGCTAGGTATGCAAGAGTTAGCATGATTTATCCTTATGGTGTAGTATATGTATGGGAAGGATTATATCGACATGATGCTTGTTTGATGAATTATACTATATGATTATGTTTTATTGCCGGTTACTTACTAAGCGTAAGCATACATTTTAGTTGTTAACATTTTTGTAGGTGATTGTGCATAAAGTAAGGTCTCCAATATAGGCCTTAAGGATGGAAGCGTGGAACAAAAGTACTTCTCATTGTTATTTGCGTGTATGCAAGTAGTATTAGAATACCATGCTACGAACAAGTTAAACCCTCCGAGTCTTGTAAATGATGTCTTTTGATGTATTCATATGTTTTTTAGTCAATCATTTTTATAAGTTGATTGTGCGTGTGAGTCTTGTATACAAGTCATGCAATGGTATAAAAATAGGTGTTTGGGTTAACAGCCTCGTTTTGGTAATTGATATCTTTCGCACATGTTAAGTGCGAAACTTGTACATATTTATAAAATATATATTGTTTGAAAGAATTTTGCAAAGTTGCATGATTCTTTAAGTTGTTTAAGTATGGTTTTTCGCAAATAAAGCAAAATGCAAAAATATAGTTTTTTGTAATGTTGATGCAGGAGTCGTATGGTCATATGATATTTTAGCATATGGTTGTATGCTCTTTCTAGAAAATCTAAGAATAAAGCATATGGCTGTATGGTAATTTAGTACATAGTCATATGGTTGCATCAGAAACCAAATAAGGAGCACATGACCATATGATATTTTAGCACATGATCATATGCTTTCGTCATAGTATAAAATAAAAAAATCTAGTTTGTTTTGGGGAGTTTCAACTTGGTACCAGAGCATTGTTTTAAGTTAATAATGTTGCCACTATAGGGTTGCCTAAACTTAGACCACTATTAGTTGTGTGTGTCGTAAGAACAAGTTGTACGGAAAAGTAAATGCCTTAGTTATAAGGTAGATTAAGTGCCTACATCAATGAAGAGATAATGATATTCATTAAACTTGATTTAATTGTCGTAAATGTATTATGTGAGCCATGGACTAAATGAGTTAAACATAATAAAAATGCTATAACACTTAATGGATAGTGTTGAATATATGATTTTCGGTTTATGTAAAGCCAAATGTATGATAGACTATCAGATGTCTAGGTGCATTAAAAAGTATGAATTAAGTAAAATGCATAGATTAAACTTGAATGATGCAATATATAGTTAAAATTATAACCAATACATGGTCTAATAGTAATACATGTTAATGTATTATGAAAGTATGTGCTTTAGAAATAGAATGATTAGAGTGTGATGAGGATTAGATGCTTGATTTAAAGCACATTATTTGGAATGTATGATAAATAAGAAATGTTGGAAGTCCAAGAGCAATATATGCTTAGAGATATGTGGTTAGTGTAAGTGTGCTAGATATCATGAATGATAGATAATGCAATAGAAAGAGTTGAAAACATGGATGCTATGCGAATGCAATGTATGGACCTAGTGTGGGTTAAAAACTTTGATAGAAACATAAAGATGTGTCGAGAATATATGAAAATGATGAACTTGGTGAAAGAGTAGAATATTGAAATATTGTGAGTATAATGGTGATATGGTTATGTATCCACTTGTAGTCTTAAAACAAACATATGATAAATGTACTTAATAATAAAAGTACATGAATGATAAAAGGTGTAAAGTTGTAAAAGTAATAATAGTTTGGATCCAACATGTGTTATAGTTACCTTCGGGATGATTTAAATTTCCTTCACCGACAAGCATTGCCTATTTCTTTGGCATGTGTTAAGGTAAAACCCTTCGGGGTGGAGAAAAGCATAGTTGAATGCTCATTCGTGGATAATTAAAGGCTCTATAGGGTGTAATTAAATACCCTTAGGAACAAAGTCAAGTAAAACCCTCCGTGGAGGTGAAGAGCATAATTAAATGCTCGACAGGGTATAGCTAAATACCCGTGTATATTTAAAAACCCATTGAAGTAAAGTGAAAGTTGGATCCAATGATAGTAAAGATAAAAGTAAAATGGGAATGTATTATAGAATAAATCAATATTTGTATGATTTACATGTGCATAAAAAGTCGATGAGACTTGTATAAATGTGATTTATAATAAAAGGTAAGGTCAACTTGTGATTGACGGGTGAATGCTAAAATACATTCGAAAATGCATATAAAATGTATGAGGTATAAAAATAGACAAGTATCAAATGGAAACTTGTCTAAGAATAAATGTGAATTTGAAACTATTATGAGATTGATTACGGCTATCAATCGGCTTTCGTCGAAGGTAGGAAAATCTTTGACGGATGTTTGGTTGCCAACAAGATTATTCGGATGACCTCTATTGAAGAATCCATGCTTCTTCTTTTCAACGTTGATTTTGAAAAGGCATTTGATAGCGTAAATTGGAACTTTCTTCTTGATGTTATGAGAAAAATGGGTTTCGGCACTAAATGTAGGAATTGGATTGCTTCTGTCTTTCCTCGGCCTCTGTTTCGGTATCATTACTGGATCTCCCTCTAACAAGTTTAAGATGGAACGTGGGCTTCGTCAAGGCGACCCTCTATCCCTACTCCTGTTTCTTATTATCTTTGAAACTATCCAAATTATTATTTTAGAAGCTTGCAACAAAGGTCTTTAATGGAGTCTCTCTTGTGGGATGTGTGCAAATGTCTATTTACTTCAATATGCGAATGATGTTATCTTTTTTGAGGAATGGTCTAGGCGTAATTCCTTAAAAACTCATACGCATTCTCAAATGCTTCGAGTTGGGCTGGGGTCTATAAGTTAAAATCTCGAATGTAAGGAATTTCTTAGTGTTGGGGTTCTCGGAGGGCAATAAGAATCGAGGTTGTTGCCTCTTCGATTGGATGTGCCCATGATACTTTCCCTTTCTCTTATCTTGGGGTTCCCGGTGTTGTCAAAGTGTGCCTAAAAGATGGTTGGAATGCGATCATTAATCACTTCAGATATAGACTTTTAAGTTAGAAAGGCAAGTCTTTGTCGATTGGTGGAGGTCTTACTCTCATTAAATATGTCATGGAGCCTTCAGATTATTTACCGTTCTTTAATTTAAGCTGTGTTTCAATTATAAACAACCTTAAAACCATTAGGTGTCGATTGTTTTTGGGTTTTCCCTAGTCGCAGCGTGGCCTCTATTGGGTTAAATGGAACTCTATCATCTTGATCGCAAATTCAGAGAGTTTAGAATTGGAAGTCTCCACACAAAAAACCTTGGTCTTCTGTGTAAATGGAAATCTAGATTTCTTTCAGAGGATAAGGCTCTTTGGTGGATGGTTAGTAAAATTTTGTGTGATGGCAGGGGTTTTTATCTCAGATCTAAGACCTCGGTTCGGGTGGTATTTGGACTAAATATCAAGTTTCTCTATTGGTGTTAATAGTATTGATGTAGATTTTAAAGACTCTTTCACTCATAAAATCTCTAATGGTAATAACAACTTTTCTTGGAATGACCCATGGTGTGGTGACGTGACAAAACTTTTAGAAGCGTTCCCTATATTATACGCTCTCAAGACATCAAAAGACTATTTATTAGTGATCGTTGGCTTATGAAAGACGGTTTGGGTGTTGGTAACTGGTCTTGGAGTTGTTCTTGAGAGATAAGGCTAACAATGATTTGACTTCCCTTGTCTCTCGTATTAGGCCTCTTCAGCTTAATGGGGATGGGGCGGATAAGTAGATCTGGTTTATGGACGTTTTAGGTTCTTTTAAGGTTATTACACCCACTAAGTGAATCTAGAAATCACATCTAGTGTGTTTATTATTGATGATCAATCAACATTGGATATTCCCTTGTCATTATAAAGTTATTCATTGACTCTGGAAGGCTAGTATGGAATTGATCCCCACCCAGGCGAATCTTAATCTTCATGGTGTTAACATGGTGTCAGACCCTTGTCCCTTATGTGACAATAATGTCGAGCATATTGAGCATCATCTTATAAATTACGCTTATTCTCTTGAAATTTAAAGGAAATTTGGAGTTGGTGGAATTTGCCATCCCCGGTTACTTTCCCCTCTTTCACGATCAAGGATATAGCTTAAGGTAACGTTGGCTCAATTGGTAGTTCTCGCATTTCGAAGGTGTACATGGTGTTTTCTTAACCGTAGTTGGGTCCATTTGGAATCGGAGAAACAAGATTGTTTATGCTCAACTGGATGATGTTACGAAGATCAAAGAAGAAGACATTTTTCCAGCTATTCAAAGACTCTCGATGACATGGATTTATGCTAGTATGGCATCTTTGCCTGCCAATTGGTGAGGTTGTGTCGTTAAGCTTTTCAAATTGTTTAGATATGTTTTAGTGTTGTTTATTTCTTGGTTTGTTGTTTTCCTGGTTCTCTTGGTATGTACATTCTTTTCTTCCATGTTGGGCTTCTGCGTTTATATATAGGTAGGGATGAACCCATATGGGAGTTGGGTGTGGCACGGGTCATACTCGATTTTAGGTCACAGAATGAATTTTTTATATAAAATAAGTATTTTCTTGGCACGTGCAACCTCCAATCTTACCTAATAAATTATTTATGGAGCAATTTTAATACTCGCAATCATAAAAACAATTGTGCAACACCCTGTCAAAAATCCTGTTAAGTTACATGTTGTAAATTTATAAAATACAAGGTACACCCCCCAAAAATTTTATGGCACGGATGCTATAGTTGTGGACTTGTGGGCACGCGTGAAATTTTCACACCCAAATAATTTAACGCCCAAGGTACCCTAAGCAAAACTTTTGAACTACTTTTTGGGCTCGAAAAGTCAATATGATCTAATTGTAACCTTTTCCTAAAAATATGATTCGATCATATTTGTGACTCTAAGAGGGCTAGGTGTCATAACGCCGTGGGGGCATTTTCAATGCCGTTCCCGGCGTTATGACACCGGAAAGTGAAAATGCCCAACGGCGTTAGTGGCTGTGACAACACCACCATGCCTTAACGCTGATTTTTATTTAAAAATATCCACTTTACCCCCCCCCCCCCCCAACGTTTATAAACAGCTATATTTCAAATTTTGAGTTTTTTTTTCAATACCCACCTTATATATATTATACCCAAACTCAACCATTTTTCACACACAAAAACACAAACACTCTCTACACACAAAAATGAATCCATTTTTCCAAATCAATCAAAATAACGATGATGATGAAGAACGTCGTCCTACCATTTTCGAAATCGATGAAGAAACTGACGTTTACTTTTATGAGCAAGCGTACGCGTATCACGAACAATTGGTACACGAAGAAAATCGTCCACGACTTACCCGGAACCCAATCAATCGTGACCGAGAGGGGCCCGAAGAACGATTGATGGCCGATTATTTCAATGATCATTGCAGGTATCCTTTATATAATTTTCGAAGAAGATACCGTATGAGCCGAACACTATTTTAAAAATAGTCGACGGCATTGCAAATTATACGGCCGATCCTCTTCCGGATCATTTTAATTTTTTTAGAGTTCGACCCAATGCTACGGGTCGAATGAGTTTTAATGTTATTATGAAATGCACTGCCGCAATACGCCAATTGGCATACGGCACCACACGCGATGCGTTTGATGAATATTTGCAAATGAGTGAGCATACTGCACGTGATTGTCTATTTCATTTTAATAAGTGCATTATTTCTTTATACATGTCAAAGTATTTAAGAAAGCCAACGTTGGAAGATGTTGAAAACATATATGATAAACATGTTACGCGTCATGGTTTTCCGGGAATGCTTGGAAGCATTGATTGTATGCACTGGGAATGGAAAAATTGTCCAGTATCATGGCAGGGACAATACGATAGGGGGGATAAAAAATACCCTACTATAATGCTTGAAGATGTTGCTTCGCAAGATTTGTAGATTTGGCATGCGTTTTTTGGGGTAGCAGGTGCAAATAACGATATTAATGTTTTAGATAATTCTCCGTTATTTGATGACCTTCTTGATGACAAAGCCCATGTAGCTCCGTATGTGGTAAATGGTGTTGGGTTTGAAAAGGGGTATTACTTAGCCGATGGTATTTACCCACAATGGGCGACTTTCGTGAAATCTTTCACGATTGCAAATGACGCGAAACATGCTTATGATGAGGTGTCATTTTATACACTTTTTCGGGGTCGTTTAACCTCTAAAATCGTATGTTTATGCCCAAAATATGTACTTAATCGTTTCATTTTTAGTGTATTTTCATTTGGAAGACATTTGGATGAATTTACGGTGACTGGGGCTCATTTGGAGATGAACGGACATGACAGGACCATCAACCAACGACTCTGAAGATTTGTTCTACATAGCTGGAGACGGCGTATATGCTATACTTAGACGCCGTCTCATTACTCTTCAGTGATTGGGTGCTCACATTTCAAGACGGCGTAAGCTTCAGTACCGACTCAAATCGCAGATCTTGAAGATTAATTTTCGCGGAGTCTCGACTAAAACGCTACGCCGTCGAGTCGATTTTCTTTATATATACAAACTCGAATTTAGGGATTATAGTGTGTAACTTTAGAATAAAAAGAGGGTATGAACCCTAGTTCGTTAGAAGCTGTTGGTGACGATTTTAGGCCTAAAAACCTATGTGTACTTCTTCCATTCATGTTTTAATCAAGTAAGGTGTACTTAATTCATTAAATATATCTATGTGTTGATTGATTCTATTGTCTTGCTTTATCTTTAATTACTTGCTAAACTGTTATGGTGTTATTATGATTGTATAATAAACTAGAATGTAGATCTTAGTGGTGTTGCTTCTTGTGATGGATGTGCATGTTAGGCCTTAGAAAACCAGCTTTTGTCTGTATCGTTTTTGATATGTCTAGGGAAACATGATTGTGTAGAAAGGATACCATCGGGTAAAAGTCTTCATACTACCTTGCCCCCTAATATGGTTGATCTACTTTTAATATATTTCACATGTACTTAGTGTACCCTTAGGGGCCTTGTAATAGTCTTCATACTACCTTGCTTGTACGTTGCTCTAACGGAATGCTAAGTAGACGGTGGGTTCGTGTAATTTGTTCATGACTTAGGAAATAATTACACAGATCATCACAAGTGTGAAAGGCAACAACACTAGGAGAAGCAATCTAGGGAGTAGTACATGATTAAATAAACACAATCTTTTATCTTATTGTTATCACCACTAGTTTAGATTATATTTAGTTTAATAGCTAAAACCAAACTAGCCTCTCCAATATATGATTTACTTGCTTTCCATAAAACACAAAAATACAAAAATAATCTTCCCTCAACCCTTAGAATTCTGTTAGACCATGATCAAGCCTTCCCAACCTATTCCTCGAGTGAACGATAACAACCCCCCAAGTCTTGCCTATACTACTACTACAACGATTAGGTGCTCTGCCTAGGGAGTTGTAAAAATTCTTGTTGAAGTCTAACGACGACCAAATTAGTACACTCTCAAACAACAGGCCTAACATCCTTATTATTCTCATTTGGATTTCCATTTCCACCATTTCCATCTCCACCATTTCCATTATCGCCGTCGCTTCTGTTTTGGCTTTGACTTTTAGCCTCGAGAGCATTTGCAGCACGGGTCTCTTCATAAGCAGCCAATGCTTCCTCCACTCGCCGGTTAACGAGTTATTCCATTGCCTCTGAGGTCATACCAGAACGAGTGATAGTCATGTGCTATAGCACAAGACATAGCACATGGTGAGATTCGATACGGAATATAGTCACTATAAATGGTAAACAAAGTATATAGGAAAATACAGTAGAACATATTTTGCCAGAACAAGTAAATAGCAATAAAGACAAACACGCAAGAAAATCAATGCAAGCTTTTCATATCATATATAAAAGCATCAGTCGGTTACGATTAACCCATAATGGGGAACTTGATTTATGCTAATACTACTACTACCAACTAGTTCTACCACTAGTCTAAAGTCCTCACACAACATCATGGACGAAAACCCAAACGCCTCACAGCGAATGTCTCTAATCTCCTAAATTGCATCCTGTCATAGTAGCGGAACCTACGAATCTGCCTAAGCTCACTCTCCATAAATCTCACGCGTTGCCAAAACCTATCAGCTCTCGCTCTCTCCATCATCATGGTGCCTTGAAGTCTCGCGTTGCTCCTCTCTAAGGACGCAACCTAATTAAGTAAGCTAGCTCTTGCTCCACCAGCAATCAATGTCCTCTATCCTCTGAAGAGGTATCTCTATAACATGCTCATAAATATCCTGCAAACCCTCCTCAACATGCTCCAAATACTCTACAGCATCGGGCATAAGCATACCATCAAGGATATCAATCCCAGCAACCACATCCACTCCAACCTTTATAGTACCCCTATCACTGGACTCGACCTCGTCCTCAACCTCGTCCTCTACATCAACCCCAACATCGACCTCTATACCAATACCTGCATTAACCCCAGCCTTAACATCCCTATCTACTGCAACCTCAACAGTCGTAGGATCAGCCTCAATATCTGCCAACACATCAGTCTCAATGTCCTCCTCAACACTATCCTCTAGTGAAATAGAATCCCTAAACCTCTTACGAGGTGGAAGAAGATTAGCACGGGAAGGAACTAAAGCTCTAGTAGCATGGATAGATGAAGTTATGGTAGTAGTAGGGGACCTGTATCTCTTGCGAGATGATCTAGCAGATGACTCGGAAGAAGAATCCCCAGCTAACGACTCGGATGTCGTCGGTGGATACATGGTAGATAATGGGGCAGATCTCCAACGAAGATAGGCCTTGGTACATCGTGGAGTCCTAGCAAATGATGGATGAAAAAATCTCGGTGGTGTAGATGAATCAACATCGGTGGTGTCTGGTGGTTTATGTTCGGATAAGGAATAACCCAAAATAGAATGCCCAAATGATGAATGATTTGAAGATGAATGACTTGATGATGATCCGGAAGTAAAATGATCTAAGTGATGTGATGTGTACCTCAATGCTAAATGATGAGAAGGTAAACGTCTAACCGACTTCCTCACGGTTAATGCCCTACATGGCCTACCAGGATAAGTACGGTAAAGTTAACCAATGGGAATGTCCTCCCCGGGTCGAATAAGAATAGCTCATCGTTGACAAATCCTGGGTGGGGCAACAACAGGTACTAGTGAAAACTCAGATGATGGTGCAACAATAGCAGATGGTATGGGTAAAATAGGAGCAGTAGGGATCTCTAGAATAGAAGTACTAGGTGATGATGATCGTAATGAAACTCTGCTCCTCCATCTAGTAAGCATAGCCTCATGAGGTGTAGTTGATACATGCCTCTCGGGTATCTCAGTATCTGACTCTAAATCGTCTGAACACAAAAAAGGTAAACCATAGGTGTTATAGATACAGGAAATTATAAACTCTCCGATGGATCGGCCTTTGATGATGAATGAGTATCAAGCTCGAGCACCCCGGCAGGTGAGGCAAATGCAGCCGCCCCCACCTCCGGTTCAACTGGGACCTCAACAGAAATAGAACCGATAAGAATAACTCGCGGAAAAGATGATCCCACACTCTTGACTGATACGTTTGAAGAAATATAAATAACCGGAGCTGCCATAACCTGCACAAGAAAAAGTTTATATAAATCCCCTTTATATCAAACCATGCAAGGTGCGTGTAATGCAGAAGAAAATAAAGATGGTGTAAAAAATAGTCATGGCAAAATTAATCGTATTATAATTATGGAAAAGTATTATAATTAATACTCGCGTACTTATCGATAGTAATTATATACGTAAGCAAGTACACGACCTACCCGAAGGAGTAGTTAGGTTCACCAACAGAGACGATGAAGTTGCATATAAAATTCCCCATAAGATAGAACAATACAACTCGTTGTCAAATCTAGAAAAAGAACACATAAAATCGGTCTACCTTAGGAACGAGGAGGACAAGAGAAGAGGAGTTGACTACGTAATGAGTAAGATATTAGGGTTCTACAAGGAATGTTTAGAGTTAGGCCATGAATTTTACAACTGGATTGTAACATGAAGGTGAAGTTCACGTCAACGACGTGTGACTTCGAGTTAGTTACAAGACTCGTTAATAAAGAATATGCGCTTCTTATAAGGCAAACCCCAATTTACTTTTCCCGCAACAATAGGAGTGTCATGTGTGGTTTTAATTCTTTACCTTTTGTTTTATTATGTTTAAACCTATCTTGTAACTCCAAGCTTTGCTTGTCTTTTACCTCGTCTTAATTTCACAATCAAAGGTATTTGCAATCCAACTTAGTGTAGGGGAATTTATCCGGCTTTTGAGCCAAATTCAAACATGTTAAATGAATTGTTTAGATTAATTCGCGTCATATGATTGAATTGTTAAATCTCAGGTTTTATGCAGCCATTTGTACAGGAACTAACTTATGGAATCAAGTGCAGGAAATTTTTCATCAAAAACAAAAATTTCGTTTTCACAAATTGTGGAGACGGCGTCACGATTAACACGCGGCGCCATCACCACGATGTCTGTGACGGGGTCACACCAACCCTGACGGCGTCAAACGCCCAGGTTCAGAAAACTCAAAGTTTTTAATTATTTTTGAAAATAAATCTTGCACAACATTTAATATATGTATTCTTCTTTTATAAACCTGCAAAAACCTAATGAGTTTAACAATTCTCTCATCCAATTTATCGAGTCGAACCCTAAATTCGCATTGTATATTGGTAAATTGCACATTTTATGCTTGGTGTAGTTTTCTTTGTCTTTGATTATAGATTATATTTGATGAGAAGAAGCTTGGAAGTTCTTAGGAAGTTTCATTGGATGATTCTCGGAGGACGATTTAACCAGTTATCACATCTTTCTTCTCCATTATTGAGCAAACCAGGGGAGTACTAGTTTCTTTTCCTTATTTTATTTTCCTTTTATTTATTTTAACGGGTACTTATAAAGAACATTGGGGACAATGTTCAACTTAAGTGTAGGTAGGAAATAAGCCTTAGAAACTATTCTTTTATTTGCTATTTGCTTTGTCCTTAAAATGATGGGTAATATATCGAAACATAGCATAAAAGAGAGATTTTTACCAATTTTTTTTTTTACGACACATACCAACGAAAACCGAGTATTACTAGCGTCTCATGGATAGGAATTTATACGACTAACACAATAACCCTCAAAACCCTACCCCAAAAATGTGAGGTTCACCCTTAGATCTTTAGGAATTTGGGTACCTATCGTCGGTAACCCAAGATGATTTTATCTTTACCCGGTTCGAGTTAAGGAGTGAGCAGTCACATGTGTCTATTCCGTCATTACGGATGCTGTAGTGTGTTCTTCGGCGCTTTTCTGGAATGTCTAGGTGTTAGTTAAAATTCTTTGAGTGTACCGGTAGCATATTAAATTCTAGAACTTGTTTTTGTGATGCATTCCGAGACTGCATAGTAAGTATTAGGATTTGCTTGATAAGAGGCATTAGGAATAACCCATGTTTTAAACCTGTAACTATTATGATGGTCACCTCGATCATATAACTATCCCACACCCTTGCCATGCACTCACCTTTAGTACAAGATACCCTAGTACAACCCTCCTAGCCTATCCTTTTTCACGGTTCTCGTAATTTTTTGGTTAATTCGGACTATTAATGAAGAGCATTGACACCCTTACACCAATCGTTACACCCAAAAAGCCTTAGCTTGCCTTATATGTACTCACCTTTAGTACATTATTGTTTTAACCCAAGTTAATTATTGAGTACACGGTTGCTAAGTCTTTATCCTTGTAAATACAGTTTTGGGACGATTGGGATTCATGGTAGTATTTATTTCGCGGAAGAATGGGGAAGAAAAGTTAAGTCAATACCCCCATATGTTTGTCAAATGATCTCCATGTTATTTTGATCCACCTCAATACGGGTCGTTAGTTAGATTGTATATTTCGAGCATGTAAAAGCTCAAGTGTAGGGGTACGTGTTATAAACCCCCATGTTGTATTATGTTACTTAAAAAAATGAGAAAAGAAAAAAAGAAAGAGTTTGATGTAGAGTTGTGTAGAGTCTGTATACCTTCGTTCGAGTCTTGGCTTAGCAACCAAACCAAAGTGTATTCGTGTAAATAATTAGCTAACCCTTCCACTCCAAATTCACCCAAAGCGACCCAAATGTATTCTATCCGTTTCCGTTTCTATTATATGTTATCTTACACCTACACCCCACAACCCTTTAAAAGACTTCTTAGATAGTAATGAATAATACTTGCACCTAGCGGTGGAGGTTTGATCATTTACCAAGCCTATGGTAATTTATATGCTATGACAGGTAATGAGTGTGATTTTCTGTTTCCCCCATATGTTATAATTTATTATACGCCCGAGTAAAAGAGAGAATCTCAAACACTTATGTGAGGTGCTAGTATATACTTTTCGTGCTTTTAATTACGAGGTCTAGAAAGTTGTGTTGTAGAATATGTTTAAAGAGTAGGTAAAATGACCCCTCATATTGTTATTGTCTAGATAGAAAAGCCCATTTGCTTGAGGACAAGCAAATTCCAAGTGTAGGGGTATTTGATGAGGTGTCATTTTATACACTTTTTCGAGGTCGTTTAACCCTCAAAATCGTATGTTTATGCCCAAAATAGGTACTTAATCGTTCCCTTTTAGGTATTTCTCATTTGGAAGACATTTGGATGAATTACACGTGACTTGGGCTCATTTGGAGAAGAAACGGACAAGACTACGGACCAACACCAAGACTCTTGAAGATTTGTGCTCACGGAGCCTGGGGACGGCGTCATATGCTATACTAGACGTCATCACAACTCATCAAGTGACGGCGTCACACATTTCAAGACGGTGTCAGCTCGCACCGACTCGAACGCAGATCTAGAAGATTCATTTTACGACGGCGTCACGACTAAAACGCGACGTCGTCGCATCGATTTTCTTATATATACAAACCCGAATTTAGGGTTTTCAGTGTGTAACTTTAGAATAAAAAGAGGGTACGAACCCTAGTTTGTTTAGCAGTTGTAGGAGACGATTTTAGGGCCTAAAACCCTATTGTACTTCTTCCAATTCATGTTTTAATCAAGTAAGGTTTACTTAATCATTCAATATGTCTATGTGTTGTTTTATCTATTGTTCTTGCTTTATCTTTAACATGCTTGGCTAAACCTATTATTGTGTTTATTTATGATTGTATAAAACCTAGAATGTAGATCTTAGTGATGTTGCTTCTTGTGATGGATGTGCACGTTAGGTCTTAGAAAACCAGCTTTCTGTCTATAATCGCTGTTGATATGTCTAGGGAAACGTGATTGTGTAGACGGTTAACCTCATTTAACAGTCTTCATACTATCTTGCCCACCTAATTGTTGATCCACTTTTATGTATTTTACATGCACTTTAGTAATCTCCTAGGGCCGTGTTATGTCTTTTCATTATACCTTGAGTGCGTTACTCTAGCGACATACTAAGTAGACGGCGGGTTCGTGTAATTCGTTCATGCTTTAGGAAATAGTTATACAAATCATCACAATGGTGACAAGGCAACAACACTAGGAGAAGCAATCGATGGAGTAATACATGATTAAATAGACACAATCTTTTATCTTATTGTTATCACCATTAGTTTAGATTATTATTAGTTTAATTAGCTAAAACCAACCCACCTCTCAATTATATGATTTACTTGTTTTCCATAAAATACAAAAATATACAAAAAATAATCTTCCTTCAACCATTAGAATTTCTGTTAGTACGTGAAAAGCATTCCCAACTTTATTCTCGAGTGAACGATAACAACCCATGTCTTTCCTTATACTAACAGCTACAAACGATTAGGTGCACTACCTATGGAGTTGTAAAACTTCTCGTGTAGAAGTCCTACGACAACCGCACATCAGCTTACTTTTAAAAAAGGGTCAAGAAAGTGCACGGAAAGATGTCGAACGTGCTTTTGGTGTTCTCCGGGGACGTTGGGGAATAATACAACAACCGGCACGTCAATACCATGTCAACACCATTCGTCGAATCATGTATTCTTGCATCATAATGCATAACATGAGTTTAGAAGATCAGAAGATGACGGTTTTAGACTGGAACGAAGTGTACGCTAATCTGTCAAGAAATTTGCAGCGTACATGGGTTGAAAGGTGTGAAACTCAACGTCGAAAAAATAAAGAAATGCGAAACCGAGAAATGCATCTTAGTCTTCAACAAAATCTTATGGAGCATATTTGGCAACATGTTGACCACGAAGGCGTATGATTTTTTTTTGTATGTTTTTTTTCGCATGTTTTTTTTAATTCCGTATGTTTTTTAAAAGTATTATAATGTGTAATATTGTTTAATGAAATATTTTAGTTTGTTTAAGGGTGTGTTATGAAAAAATAAAAGTGCGTCCCAAAAAGTGGTGTTAATGTGGTGTTATGATTAGCGGAGTTTTTTTTAGTATTGGCATTATAGTGTTAAAGCTGACGTGACAGTCAAAAAATTGTGTTATGGTGTTATGACTAAGAGAGTATTAAATCAAGATATTGTCAAGTTATTAATAGTGTAACATACATTTCAACATACATGACAACTTCACACATAAATGAACACGTGCATATGGTCCAATTAACACAATACGATAATCCAACTACGATATCCAATCCTATTGGAACGAGGTATGAGGAACAAGATAATCCAACTATGTGAACATATTTGCCTACACAGCCAGAACATTTTTACAACCTAATATGCGTCTAATAGGGTAAAATGACTATTAACGATTCTTTCTAAGTGATACTTTGGTCAATTCGACTATTTTGTTCTTATCACCCCACTCTTGAAAGATACGTGAAAGCATAGCAAAGAAGTAAGCAAGTGAACACATGACTAGTGACAAAATATCAATGAACCAATCTTTATACGTCTTCTTTGGAGAATGAGTACGATCTGACTGTAATATAGCTCGATAGATTGCCTCAGTCAACGCAAAATACGTCGCAGGGTCCGCTTCTTCGGGTAGTATGCCTTGCTCAGTGAGGCATACTATGTCATATGCACCAGTTGTTACCGGTATCCCAAGATAGCTACAAATTTTGATTCTGCAATTTAGCCTCTCCATGGGTTTTAGCTTATCGCCATGTGTTAAGATCAAGAGCGGGTCCGCATCTGATATTTGACAATAAAATCAACACATGTAACCATGAAATTATATGTTTATGCAAAACTTTCAAGAAGGTTTGGCCACTAAAAGTTCAAACATGCCTACTTTGATCGCCAAAACTTTCTGAAAAAGTATTAACCACTTAAAAGCTTAAATTTTTTACATTATATATTCTGATTATCTTTTTTAAGAAATTTTAACTTGTGATTAGTATTGTCTTACGAGTTATGGATTCTGAACAAACTTAATATGACATGTCTAACAGGTTTTATTAACTAAATTTTACACAACTGGCACATCACATCAGGTGTTGTACACATTTTTTTGAACCGCATCTACTTTGCACATTTGACACAATCACGCGACACAAGATGCATACTACTTTAAACTATACATACACACTCTATACCACATTAAACCTGTGATTATGGTTAAATTATTAACTCTCTTTTCTTTGCCAGTAACATAACTTAATAGGAATTTGTACTTACTTGAAGTCCTTATGGAAGGACAATGAAAGAGGGATTTAATAGCCAATACTCGTTAAAATCCCTCGCAAAAATCGCCTTGTAAACATCAGTTAAATCAACACCATAACAATCATAGTTCACCTGACGTCTCACAAAACCATCAGATGGAGCAATTCAACTCGTGTCAGCAACATCTTCACCGAATAGACACGGTTCGTTGTGACGAACCCCATCTGTCATCCACCGTGTCACCTCATCCAAGCATTCTCCAATTCGAGTAAAATCTAGTCCCCGTGAATCGTACACACAAAAACCATTTCGTGTTGATCTTAAAACATTATGTTCCTCCAGTTCGTTGCTTGAGTATTTTGATGATTCTTGCAGCAAAGATTTCACAATGAAGCTTAAACAATCTATGGAATCTAAAAAGTGATATTTGCGCTCAGAGTATAAATGTGATTGATGATGACGAAATTTTTTCAAGAGTAGATGGTGCCCTCCCCCTTGGCATTGCCTTTTTTTTTTCTACTTTCATTTCATAAATTCAAATTCCTTATAAGATTCCCCAATTAACATTCACTCATCGCAATAAAAGATAGCCCTCCTCTCCGCTCCCTGCTGCGCTACGCCTCCTCCTCCGCCCCAGTAGATCTATAACACACTCATTGCTACTGCTCTCCTCCGCACCCCTCTCTCCTCCACAGAACCCTTAACAACAGATGCGCGCAAATTGCATAAAAATGTAGCACAATCTTACACTTTTTATAAGTTGTAAGAGATACACTCCCCCCCCCCATCCCCACCCCCCCCTCTCCACCTCCACATCCCCCATTTAATGTGTGTTATGTGTGTGTGTGTCGCGCGCGCCCCACAATGTTAATGACCAATTTACCCTTCACGGTTAACAGGTTGATTTAAAAAAATACAGGGTTAAAATGTTGGAATTTACGTGATGAGAAGTCCTTTTATAGGAAAAAAAATTTGACTACACAAAACTTTATAGATTAAGTGTGGCAACATTCGCGCGCTCTCGCAATTTGTCCCATTAGTATTAGTTCACTTTCTTCAAATGGGCAATAGTCCAAGTATAGGTCCCTGTGATGACACTCCCCCCCCCCCCCCGTCCCCCCCGAACGGCTAACACGCGCGCTGTGAACATAACGAACCAAGTCTAGGTCCATACCTTCCCCCCCCCACATGTGTGTGTGTGTATGTTGTTTATTTATTAAATGAACGACTATGAACAATTTTTACGTCGATTAGTTATATGGGTAGACGAAATGTGAAACAACGTGCGCTCCAGCGCCGCATTTATGTCTCGTGGAAACGTCTGGATATACGTTTCGTATATGATCGTATTTTGCTTATGTTCGTCTATCGCACTTTTTTATTATATGTTTAATATTGATTTACCTAAACCAAAACAACATTCATGAAAACAAATATTGTTTATTTTTGTAAATTTTATAATTTATTTATGGTTGCTCGTTTATGGTTCGTTTTATGTCATGTAATGCAACGAACATAGTACTGAACGTTTCTATGGAAACAACATTATTTCTCGCTCTCGCTCTCTCGTCTCAGAACAAGAAAAATAGTCGTTTAAGCGATCGTGTGCGTTTATCTTGCTGACGGCTAAATTAAATGAACGAACATGAACAAAGCTCTGTTCGTGTTCGTCCGGTTCGTTTACAGCCCTAACTTGGACTATTGCCATTTGAAGAAAAAGTGACTAATACTAATGGGTAAATTGCATAAAAATGTTGCCAACTTAACACTTTCTATAAAGTTGTGTAGTCAACTTTTTTTCCCTATAAAATGACAAAACTTTTAAATTCCAGACTATTTTACCCTTATATTTTTAAATCAACCTGTTAACCGTGAAGGGTAAATTGGTCATTACATGTGGGCAAAATACATACAATAATCGGAATTCAAATGTTTAATGATTTTTACACAACTTTATAAAAAGTGGTAAGTTGGCTACATTTTTATGCAATTTGACCTAGTTTAAGGGGTGTCTGGGATTGCTCACCAGTAGCAATTTGTGTTATAGAATCAGAATTTCAACAACTTACTATCTTTTTTGTTGAGTATTTTTGCATTTTGACAAAATAAGCATAAGAAATTATGAAATGAAAGAGAGAAAAAAAAGAGGCAATGCCAAACACCATCTACTCTTTGAAAAATTTCTTTCAAAAAAATTTGTACAGCCAAGATTAACTTTTTAGATTCCATCGATTGTTTTGCTTCATTGTGAAATCTTTTGCTTGCGATTTGAATCATCAAATACTCAAACATCGATATGGAGGAACATAATGTTTTAAGTTGCAAACACAGAAAATGGTTTTGTTGTGTTCGATTCAACAGGGACTAGATTTTACTCGAATTGGAGAATGCTTGGATGAGGGGTCAACGGTGGCTGAAAGATGGGGTTTGTTCCACATCGAACCGTGTCTATTCGGTGAAGTTGTTGCTGACACGGTGTTTGAATTGCTATCTGATGGCGTTTGTGAGACGGAAGGTGAACTATGTTGTTATGGTGGTTGATTTAACTGATGTTTACAAGGCGTTTTTTTGCGGAGGGGATTTTAAGCGAGTTTTGGCTATTAAATCCCTCTTTCATTGTCCTTCCATAAGGACTTCAAGTAAGTACAAATTCCTATTAAGTTATGTTACTGGCAAAGAAAAGAGAGTTAATAATTTAACCATAATCGCAGGTTTAATGTGGTATAGAGTGTGTATGTATAGTTTAAAGTAGTATGCATCTTGTGTCGCGTGATTGTGTCAAATGTGCAAAGTAGATGCGGTTCAAAAAAATGTGTACAACACCTGATGTGATGTGCCAGTTGTGTAAAATTTAGTTAATAAAACCTGTTAGACATGTCATATTAAGTTTGTTCAGAATCCATAACTCGTAAGACAATACTAATCACAAGTTAAAATTTCTTAAAAAAGATAATCAGAATATATAATGTAAAAAATTTAAGCTTTTAAGTGGTTAATACTTTTTCAGAAAGTTTTGGCGATCAAAGTAGGCATGTTTGAACTTTTAGTGGCCAAACCTTCTTGAAAGTTTTGCATAAACATATAATTTCATGGTTACATGTGTTGATTTTATTGTCAAATATCAGATGCGGACCCAGCACTTGATCTTATACATGGCGATATGCTAAAACCCATGGATGAGGGCTAAATTGCAGATTCAAATTTTTGTAGCTATCTTGGAGATACCGGTAACAAACTGGTGCAATATGACATAGTATGCTCACAGAGCAAGGCATACTACCGAAGAAGCGGGACCCTGCAGACGATTATTTTGCGTTGACTGAGGCATTCTATCGAGCTGTTTTACAGTCAGATCGTACTCATTCTCCAAGAAGACGTATAAGATTGGTTCTTTGATATTTTGTCATCGTCATATGTGTTTAACTTGCTTACTTCTTTGCTATGCTTTCACGTATCTTTCAAGAGTGGGGTGATAAGAACAAAATAGTCGAATTGACCAAAGTATCACTTAGAAAGAATCGTTAATAGTCATTTTACCCTATTAGACGCATATTAGGTTGTAAAAATGTTTCTGGCTGTGTAGATATATGTTCACATAGTTGGATTATTTGTTCCTCATACTGTTCCAATAGATTGGAATGTGTTGGTATTATCGTATTGTGTTAATTGGACCATATGCACGTGTTCATTTATGTGTGAAGTTGTCATGTATGTTGAAATGTATGTTACACTATTAATAACTTGACAATATCTTGATTTAATACTCTCTTACAGCCTCAGGTGTCATAACACCATAACACAATTTTTTGACTGTCACGTCAGCTTTAACAGTATAATGCCAATATAAATAAACTCCAGCTAAATCATACACCTCATTAACACCATTTTTGGGAGCACTTTTCTCTTTTCATAACACACCCTTAAAAAACTAAAATATTTCATTAGACTAATATTACACATTATAATTACTTTAAAAAACATCGGAATTAAAAAAACATGCGAAAAAAAAACATACAAAAAAATCATACGCCTTCGTGGTCAACATGTTGCCAAATATGCTCCATAAGATTTTGTTGAAGACTAAGATGCATTTCTCGGTTTCGCATTTCTTTATTTTTTCGACGTTGAGTTTCACACCTTTCAACCCATGTACGCTGCAAATTTCTTGACAGATTAGCGTACACTTCGTTCCAGTCTAAAACCGTCATCTTCTGATCTTCTAAACTCATGTTATGCATTATGATGCAAGAATACATGATTCGACGAATGGTGTTGACATGGTATTGACGTGCCGGTTGTTGTATTATTCCCCAACGTCCCCGGAGAACACCAAAAGCACGTTCGACATCTTTCCGTGCACTTTCTTGACCCTTTTTTAAAAGTAAGCTGATGTGCCGTTGTCGTAGGACTTCTACACGAGAAGTTTTACAACTCCTGAGGTTGTGCATAATCGTTTGTAGTGAAGTATAGGAAAGACTTGGGGTTGTTTATCGTTCACTCGGAGAATAAGTTGGGAATGACTTGATCACGGTCTAACAGAATTCTAAGGGTTGAAGGAAGATTATTTTTGTATTTTTGTATTTTATGGAAAGCAAGTGAATCATATAATTGAGAGGTGGGTTGGTTTTAGCTAATTAAACTAATAATAATCTAAACTAATGGTGATAACAATCAGATAAAAGATTGTGTCTATTTAATCATGTATTACTCCCTAGATTGCTTCTCCTAGTGTTGTTGCCTTGCTATACCTTTGTGATGATTTGTAAACTATTTCCTAAAGCATGAACGAATTACACGAACCCGCCCTGTCTACTTGTATGTCGCTAGAGTACGACATGCAGAGGTAGTTGAGTCATATTACACGGCCCTAGGAGTTTACTAAGTGCATGTAAAATACATTAAAAGTGGATCAACCATATTAGGGGGCAAGAAGATAGATGAAGACTGTTTACGTTATGGTATCCATTCTACACAATCACGTTTCCCTAGACATATCAACATCAATTATAGACAGAAAGCTGGCTTTCTAAGACCTAACGTGCACATCCATCACAAGAAGCAACATCACTAAGATCTACATTCTAGGTTTTTACATATTCATAAATAACACAAATAATAAGTTTAGCATGCATGTTAAAGATAAAGCAAGAACAATAGAGAAAACAAACACAAGAAATATTGAATGATTAAGTAAACATTACTTGATTTAAAACATGGAATTGGTAGATGTACATAGGGTTTTTAGGCCCTAAAATCGTCTCCTCTACTGCTGCTAAACAAACTAGGATTCGTACCCTCTTTTTATTCTAAAGTTACACACTGAAAACCCTAAATTCAGGTTTGTATATATAAGAAAATTGACTCGAAGGCGTCGCGTTTTAGTCGTGACGCCATCGTAAAATAATTCTTTTAGATCTGCGTTCGAGTCGGTGCGAGCTGACACCGTCTTGAAATGTGTGACGCCGTCACTTGATGAGTTGTGACGGCGTCTAGTATAGCATATGACGCCGTCTCCAGGCTCTATGAGCACAAATCTTCAAGAGTCTTGGTGTTGGTCCGTAGTCTTGTCCGTTTCTTCTCCAAATGAGCCCAAGTCACGTGTAATTCATCCAAATGTTTCCAAATGAGGAAATACCTAAAATGGGGAACGATTTATGTACTATTATTGGGCATAAACACACGATTTTGAGGGTTAAACGACCTCGAAAAAGTGTATAAAATGACACCTCATCAATTACCCCTACACTTGGAATTTGCTTGTCCTCAAGCAAATGGGCTTTTCTATCTAGACAATAACAATATGAGGGGTCATTTTTACTATCTACTTTATACTTTATTCTACAACCAACTTTCTGGATTCCTCGTAATGTAATAGCCATGAAAAGTTTATACTAGCACCTCACATAAGTGTTTGATGATGTTCTCTTTTACTCGGGCGTATAATAATTTTAACTTATGGGGGAAACAGTAAATCAACTACATTAATGTCATAGCATTATAAATTTACCATGGCTGGTAATATGATCAATCCTCCACCGCTTGGTGCAGTATTATTCATTACTATCTAGAAGTCTTTTAAAGGGTTGTGGGGTGTGTAGGAATGTAAGATAAAATATATAGAAATAGGAAACGGATAGTATGCATTTGGGTGCCTTTTGAGATAGTGATTTGGAAGTGGAAGGGTTAGCTAATTATTTACACGAATACACTTTGGTTTGGTTGCTAAGCCAAGACTCGAAACGAAGGTACACGGATCTACACAAATTACATACTACTCTTTCTTTTTTTCTTTTCTCGTTTTTATTAGTAACATAATACAACATGGGGGTTTATAACACGTTACCCCTTACACTTGAGCTTTTACATGCTCGAAATATACAATCTAACTAATGACCCGTATTGAGGTGGATCAAAATAACATGGAGATCATTTGATAAACATATGGGGGTATTGACTTAACTTCTTTCCCCCATTCTTCCCGCGATATAAAAAAACAACATAAATTCTTTCTTCCAAGAATTCACCAACTCGTCCCAAAACTTTATTTTCCAAGGATAAAGACCTTTAGCAACGTTCAACATATTTGTACTCAATTAATTATTTTGGGTTAAAACACTAATGTACTATAGGTGTAGTTCATATAGGCTCAAAGCTAAGGCTTTTTGGTGTAACGATGGTTTTTAAGGGGTGTCATGCACTTCATTATAGTCCGATCTTAACCAAAAAATTACGAGAACGTGGAAAAAAGGATAGGCTGGAGGGTTGTACTAGGGTATTTGTACTAAAGGTGAGTGCATGGCAAGGTGTGTGTGTGGGATAGTTATATATCGAGGTGACATATAATAGTTACAGGTTTTAAAACATGGGTTATTCTAATGCCTCTTATCAAGCCAATCCTATATACTTACTATGTAGTTCGGAATGCATCACAAAACAAGTTCTAGGAATTTTATTATGCACTACAGGTACACTCATATGAATTTTTACTAACATAGACATTCCAAAAAGGCGACGTAAGACCACACGTAACATCCGTAATGACGACTAGAACATGTGAATGCTTCACTCTTAACTCAAACGCAGGTAAAGATAAAATCAGTTTGGGTTACGGACGATTGGTACCCGAATTCCTAAAGATCTAAGGGTGAACCTCACATTTTTGGGGTGGAATTTTAAGGGTTATTGTGCTAGTCATATAAATTCCTATCCATGAGACGCTAGTAATACTCGGTTTTCGTTGGTATGTGTCGTAAAAAAAAAAAATTTTGGTAAAAATCTCCCTTTTATTGCTATGTTTTGATTAATATTACCATCTTTTTTAAAGGACAATAGCAAATGACAATGAAGAAATAGTTTTATCTAAGGTTATTTTTCCCATACACTTATTTTTGAACATTCGCATAATGTTCTCTGGAAGTACCCGTTAAAACGAATAATGGGAAAAGAAAACAAGGAAAAGAAACTAGTACTCCCCTGGTTTGCTCAATAATGGAGAAGAAACATGCGATAACTGGTTAAATCGTCCTCCGAGAATCAATCCAAATGTAACTTTCCTAAGAACTTCCCAAGCTTCTCCTCATCTATATACCTGTTAATCTAAGACAAAGACAACTTATACCAAGCATAAAATGTGCGATTGTACCAAATATACAATGTGAATTTAGGGTTCAACTCGATAGATAGGATGAAGAAGAATTGTTAAAAAATATTAGGTTTTGCCAGGTTTTTACAGTAAGAATACAATTTATTAAATGTTATGGAAGTTTTATTTTCAAAATTAATTAAAAACTTTGAGTTTTCTGGGTGTTTGACACCGTCGGGGTTGGTGTGACCCCGTCACAGGTGTCGTGGTGACGGGATCACTTGTTTAATCGATTGATCGCGCGGTCTCCAACAGTCTTGAAAACAAAATTTTGTTTTGATGAAAAAATTTTCCTAGAGGAGAGTTGAGGTCAATGTAAGCCTTTTCGATATGCACGTGTCCAATATTGCATGGGATCTTAAGGTTGTAGGGGCATCCTTCCATCATGATAGGGTTTCTAAGAAATATTGAAGGGATTGGGCCACTCATTAGGTACGTATTGTAGGTCAGTTCATCTCTAGTCGGGAAAGTGTCAAAGTACTCCACTACTGGTTCTTCAGTTGTCGCCCCTTTTACTTCATGGGGATCCTCATTTTGGGGTTCATCATCTCGTATAATCTCGATGAACATTACTTCACCATCATCTTCTTTAGAGCAGATAAATTTTGTATTAGAGGATTGGGGGACTAATCAGAGCGATTCGAGCATCAAGTTTAGTTTTCGCACTTGTTCAGTGGCGATGGAGGTGAATGGATTGGTGTCTCTAGAGTTGTCTTTTCTAGATCGACTTCCGGTCCATTAACTTGAGATTCTTTGGGCTGCTTGGGGTGGATTGTGATGGTGTTAATCGAACCATGGATTTGTGTTGAGCATTGCGGGTCCATTGTTGGGTAGGAACGAGCAGACAAAACTGGATGGGTCCCCAATTTCGGGTTCTTAATCGTATCACTAGGAAGTGTGCCCGCTATTCGGTCGGTGATGGCCTTCAGCACAATGTCGATTTTTTTGGTCATCTTGCTTTGCTGTTGTTTGAAATCGACTTCAAACTTGGACAGTCTAGCGTCTTGAGTTGCCATTAATTCAGAAACCAATCCTTCTATATTTGATTGATTGTTGAAATTTTGAGGATGGTTGTTAAAGGGACGGTTCGGTATCAAACCGTTGGGCTGGAACCGGTTAGGTGGGTTTGAGAGATTATTTTAGGAGTTTTGAGGTTGTCTCCACCTATGGTTCGGGTGACTTCTCCATGACAGATTGTAGGTGTCACCAAGATTGTTTTGCTCGGGATTAAAGGTATATCACTTACCTCCCGCTTCATCGGTACGCGAGGATGCGTATTCAACGAAGGCTTGTTCGGGGTTTTCCATGCAACACTGAGTGTCGTGGGGACCACTACAGATTTCACATGGGGTAGTGATTTTGTTCACTTGGGTAGGTTGTGTCGGAGCAAGATGAGCTTCCATCAAGCATTGGACTTGATTTTCAAGCTCGATTAGACGGCGGTCGGATGTACTCGGGACATCTTGAGGCAATGCGATTGCCTTGACCGGCTTAGCGAAATCCCTTGGGTCGTTCCAACTTTCGTTGTCATATAGGGCAAGGTCCTCTAATATTGCCTAGGATTCTTCAGGGTTGAGGTCACGAAGCTTACCACCGGCCGATTGGTCAATGGTTCATCTTGTGACGAGATTGACATGGTCATAAAAAATTGGACTTGAAGCCAAAGATCGATGCCATGATGAGGGACTTTTTGGAGTAAGTCCTTGAAACGAGTCCATGCTTCGGATAGAGATTCTCCATGATGTTGTTGGAACATCAGGATATCATTGCGGAGTTTTACGGTCCTTCCCGGTGGAAAGAATTGAGCAAGGAATCGGGTAGTAAGATCCTCCCATGTGGAGATGGATCCTGCTGGAAAGCGTTCAAGCCAATTGCTAGCTTGACCGGGGAGGGAAAATTGAAATAAACGCAGGCGCGTTCTTTCCCTGTTTTCACTGTCAAGGTCAAGTGAGTCCACAAGTTTAAGGAAATCCTTGAGGTGTTGATTTGGATCCTCGGACCGTAGTCCGTGGAATGAGCATCCGTTTTGCATAAACCGAATGGTGTTGGATCACTTCTCCATGACGGATTATAGGTGTCACCAAGATTGTTTTGCTCGGGCTTAAAGGTATATCACTTACCTCCTGCTTCATCGGTACGCGAGGATGCGTATTCAACAAAGGCTTGTTCGGGGTTTTCCATGCAACACTAAGTGTCGTGGAGACCACTACAGATTTCACATGGGGTAGTGATTTTGCTCACTTGGGTAGGTTGTGTCGGAGCAAGATGAGCTTCCATCAAGCATTGGACTTGATTTTCGAGCTCGATTAGACGGCAGTCGGATGTACTCGGGACATCGTGAGGCAATGCGATTGCCTTGACCGGCTTAGCGAATTCCCTTGGGTCGTTCCAACTTTCGTTGTCATATAGGGCAAGGTCCTCTAATATTGCCTAGGATTCTTCGGGGTTGAAGTCATGAAGCTTACCACTGGCCGATTGGTCAATGGTTCATCTTGTGACGAGATTGACATGGTCATTAAAAAATTAGACTTGGAGTCAAAGATCGATGCCATGATGAGGGACTTTTTGGAGTAAGTCCTTGAAACGAGTCCATGCTTCGGATAGAGATTCTCCATGATGTTGTTGGAATATCAAGATATCATTGCGGAGTTTTACGGTCCTTTCTGGTGGAAAGAATTAAGCAAGGAACCGGGTAGTAAGATCCTCCCATGTGGAGACGGATCCTGCTGGAATGCGTTCAAGCCAATTGCTAGCTTGATCGTGTAAGTATGCCGCTAGAGCAACGCACATGCAAGGTAGTATGAAGACTATTACACGGCCCCTAGGAGTTTACTAAGTGCATGTGAAATACATTAAAAGTAGATCAACCATATTAGGGGGCAAGGTAGTATGAAGACTGTTACCCATGATCTCACTTTCTAACACAATACTTCCCTAGAACATATCACAACGATACAGACAAAAGCTAGTTTTTTAAGACCTAACGTGTTCATCCATCACAAGAGGCAACACCACTAAGATCTACATTCTAGGTTTCATACAATCATAAATAAAGACAATAATAGGTTTAGCCAAGCATGTTAAAGATAAAGCAAGAACAATAGATCACACAACACATAGACATATTGAATGATTAAGTAAACCTTACTTGATTAAAACATGAATTGGAAGAGGTATAATAGGGTTTTTAGGCCTTAAAATCGTCTCCTACAACTGCTAAATAAACTAGGGTTCGTACCCTCTTTTTATTCTAACGTTACACACTCAAAACCTTAAATTCGGGTTTATATATATAAGAAAATCGATGTGACGGCATCGCATTTTAATCGTGACGCCGTTGTAAAATGAATCTTCTAGATCTGCATTTGATTCGGTGCGGGCTGACGCCGTCTTGAAATATGTGACGCCATCACCTGATGAGTTGTGACAATGTCCTGTATGGATTGTGACGCCGTCTCCAGGCTCTGTAAGTACAAATCTTCAAGAGTCTTGGTGTTGCTTTGTAATCTCGTCTGTTTCTTCTCCAAATGAGCCCAAGTCACATGTAATTCATCCAAATGTCTTCCAAATGCGAAATACCTGAAAAGAAATGATTAAGTACCTATTTTGGCATAAACACACGATTTTGGGGGTTAAACGACCCTGAAAAAGTGTATAAAATGACACCTCATCAACTTGTATGATTTTGTTTATATAAAGTCTTGCTCTATCTCTATCTATTATGTTATGTGAATCATGCCTTGTTCCTTGCTTGCTTTATACACACGTTTTGGCTATTTGATCTGTGACAATCATTTAGCTTTGTTACTTGATAAACAATTTGTGAATTGCTACAAATCCCGTGGAACGACCTGGACATACCTAATACTATATTACACTCGAATAGGGTATACTTTCCTGAATGTTTTGTTATTAGTCAAAATTGGTATTTTTAGTTATTATAAAATTAAAACTTGTAAAAACACGCATCATAAGCTCACAATCTAAAGGCTAAGACATGTTGTTAATCGTGATCATATTGGTCTAGATGTATTAATCACTATATGGAGAGCTATCCCGACATCTAGATTACTTGGTCCGTATCACTAGATCCAGTTGAATGATAGGTCACATATTAAAGCACATAAACAAGTATAAACTAATAAACATAAACAAGCATACAACGATAAATTAAGCAATCAAGATATAAACAAAACCAAACATTCATATCTTCATAATAATGGATAATACCCAAGGTATTAGCCTTCAAACACCATAATTAATACAAGAGTAATGGCTTAGCCAAGGTAAACTAACCGAGTTAATGAATGTTACCAAAAACTGAACGATTACAAAAGTATAAGAAATTACACGTTGTCTCCTATGGATTGGAATGCGTTGCGATACCTCTTCTGCTCTTTTTCTCCTCTAAAAATGGACTTTTGTGGTTTAGGTATCGAGAATATGATTTAGCACACTTAAAACTCGTTTTTGAGTTTTCTATTTATAGGGTCTGGAGTCGGTTCGATACGGTGTATCCAATATCTTAGATACGGCGTATTGATCATGTTTCCTTCGTGGTCATTGGTGAGTGCAGGCACAACCTTGATGGATACGGCGTATTGGTTGTCAGAACAGTATTCTTTAAAATATCTTTGTTTAAGCTCCAGAATGCGCGCCTTTTGCTAATATTCACCAAGTACTCCGTAATTACTGCAATTCTCAAATACAAAAGATTAAGTAACAATTCTTTGCAATAATTATACAAAATGGGTTAATTATATATGACAAATGATGCCATAAAATAGACGTTATTTGATGTCATCTAATATCCCCCCACTTGAATCCTACTTGTCCTCAAGTAGCCTTTAGAAGTTTATAAAAATGTATCCCTAAGGATATTTTTTGT
>BQNB010075128.1:0-31572 GCA_026074375.1 Tanacetum coccineum | reverse complement strand
AACGATACGACGTATATAATACTTTGGTCAACGAAGAAGAACCAACAGGTTTTACCTCAATACCCCATATCCAGCAAACAAGATACGGCGTATCCGTGCCGACACTTCACAGATAACCATGATCAACAGTTAAAGAACATGCATTTAATACGGTCAATAATCAATGATCTAAAATTGTGGTCATAAGGAAAGTTGAATGACACTTAATGATGATTACACGCAGAATTAATGACAATTTATGGTCATTAATGATAATTGGTCAATATTCAAATACTAACCAGAGAAACCCCATCAATACGCCGTATTGAATGCATTAAATACGGCGTATTGACCAATTCCAGACGCTATAAATACAAGACCCTAAACTCAGTTTTAGGTGTGCAAGAAAATCCCTAAACCACCAAGTCGGCTCTCAGACATATAGAAGAGCCAAGAAGGTCGGAAATGAGCCTCGAGATCATAGGAAAACTCTTGTAATCTTCGCACAACCGAATACGCGTTCGATTGAGGTTTCTTTATTTTAATCGTTCACATATTAAACCGTGTGTATTTTTACAATGACTATGGGCTGATACCTTTTAGTATCAGTCATGTTTATGAAGATTTAATGTATGGTTTGTTTATCTCGATTGTCTTAATTTATCATTGATTGTTTGATTATGTTTACCATTTTATACTTGTTTACGCGCTTGTATGTGACCTATCATTCAACTGGGTCTAGTCTTATATATTTAATGCGCTGCAACTTCGGTGTTGTGTGGGCATAGGCTAAGAGTCCAGGATGGCTCTCCATATTTGCATGTAAGTGGGTAAAGTCCCAATGGACTAGGTTTTAATAAGATCCCATTATTAATCACCTAAGGTATATTATAATCAACAAAAAGGATGCTTTATGCGGGCACGTTAATTGTTACAGGATTTGATAAGATCGTTTATAGCTCAAGATTGATTAGATCTTATATATCTAGGATGAACAATAACAATGATTGATAACACGCATCGGAATAATAAAGAACACAATCAAAGTTATCACTAGGTTTTCTTAATTGAACGTTTCCCTATTACCCAACTATAATTTGGGGCTACACCAACTAACTATGGTGTACTATTCGACTCTCATCAGTCGACTTGCTATCTAACTATCTAGACTCTCATTTGGAGACCTTTAGTTTTCTATGGATGGATATCTAAATGCCTGGACCTCCTTTTATAGCATTGATTAGCAATTTTATATACCTAAAATATATATAAAATATTATACTTCAAAGAGCAATTAAGAAAATTACCAAATTACCCTTGATAAAATTCACTCTCAAAATTATATATAATATAATATATAATACGTATATTAAACCGGGTAAATATGATCACCCGGTTCGTTATCCCCAATGACTAGTGAAATTGAAATCTCGTTTAAGCTTGGATTCTGATTTGAATGTAGCAAAGATATTTTTGATAATCTATATCTACTAAATAAAAAACATCAATTAAAATTTAATCAAAACGCGAAACGGGACATTAAAACTAAGGCCAAAAACTTAAATTCTACAAAATTAAACCTAATTTTTATTTTTCTTTTTTAAATATATTCTAATTGACTAAAAACGAAGTTTAAAAAAAACTAGAACGAAAACGGAGTTAAAACGAGAGATAAAAGTTAAAATCGAGAATGGGAACGAAACCCGCTCTTTAAAAAGTGAATTTTTGCAAAAATAGACTCTACGAAAGTGAAACTAATTTTCCTACAAACTTTATGATAAAAGAAAATTTTATAAAAAAGATTTTTATTTTTTGGATTAATTTTCTATTTTTTATGATTTTTTTTAAGTTTTAAAAGAAAATAAAAGATTAAAAATACTAAACTTATAGTAAAAATTCTAGAAAAAATACAGAAATTAGCTTATGATATAAAAAACCTAGGAAAAATAAGCCCGAAGTCGTAGCTTATAAAATAAGCTACGAAATAAGCTTAACAGCTTATTTGGCTTATAAAGCCAAAAGGTGTATAAAGGATTAATTAAAGAAAGTAGTAACGGATGAGCTATTGAAGCAAACTGGTTAAGGCATTGGTGTTGTGTGTGGGAGGTCGTGGGTTCGAGGCACGCAAACCCCAACTTTTTGGACATTTATTTTTTTTACTTTTATAAAAAAAACTAAATACTAAGACTTATAGAAGACACAAAAATAAGCTACTTTAATAAAGGAAACATAAGCTAAAACTAACTTATAAGCTCAAAAACAGCTTATTAAAGCTGCTGTCACAGGAAGTGGGCTTTTGGCCTTGGTTTCACTAAATAAGCTATAAACTACTCAAATACGCTCAAATGAAAAGCAAAAGTGTTCTAGGCAGCTTATCGATGCGCTTAATCTATATTTGCAAGAAAATCTAAGCTTGAAGTACTTTTAGCTATGAATTAAGTAATTACTTTAAGCCAAATCAGGAAATAAACTAAATAGCACAAGATACAAATAAGCTAAAAACCTTAAAAAACTAAACTAGACTATAAGCTCCTCAAAACTAATTAAGCTACTTATAATCTATCTATTTTAGCTATAAAAACTATTTATCTTAAGCTAAAATTAAGATACACAACAATTACTTTAATTGACCTATGTTTTGGCTTTTGAGGTTTTTTGAGTGACTATTGACAGCAAAATTAAGCTAAGAAAATAAGCAATAAATCTAAATCTATTACCTAATCTATATTAAGCTACCTCTAACCTATATACTACCTTAATTTGAAAAGCTAAGTCCTAAGATTACTTGGCTTAATCTTAAGCCAAAAGTGACAGCAGTACTAACTTATTGTTAGTACTGGTGCACTTTGCACAAGTGCAACAAAAAGGTGTAGGTTTCCTAAGGGGAATACTGCACTAAACACACTCTAACAAGAGTGTATAACTAAGTGCAAACAAGATCTAAGCCTTTGAGGGCTTAGATCAAATTTTCATAAGGTAAAGGATTAAGACAAAATGCCCTGGTGCTGGCATACTTAATATAAGCTCAAATTCTTTAAATTTTCAAATCTAATTTATAAAAACTCATTTCCTATTGTTTTTAACTAGATTCAAAGCTGTCTAAAAAGGTTTGCACAAAAATTCTTGACTTTAGAAGGTCAAACTAGCTTATGCCAAACACCCCTTTACCACTTGACAGAATTTGAGAAAAGCTTTTAAAGTGAAATCTAATAAACAAAGCTATGAAACCAGATAACTAGGAGCTTTTAACAACTAATTTAAGCAAAATTACACTACTGAATTAAGCTATAATGCAAGATCTAAGAATCTATTCTAATATTTTTGGCTTTTTATGAGTTTTATGACAAATTTATGAAAAACAAAGATCTAAACTATCAAAAGCAAAAACAGATGAACATCTAAGATTATTAAGCTAAACTAAACACAAATATGTACTAATAAGCAAAGTGAATAAGCAAATAAGCAAAAATAAGCATATAAGCTATAACTAAGTAGTTTAAACTGAAATTAGAGAAGAAGGAAAAGAGAAGCTTACTTGAACCTTTAGCTAAACAAAAGGTCTCAATTAAGAGCAGCTACAAGCTCCCTAGCTTATTAATAAGCTAGGGTATAAGTCCTTGGGATCTCTTCCAAGTTAAGATCCCCTTCCAAAAGCTCAATTCCAATGCATTCCATAGTAAATGTAAGTTAGACTGGTTTAAGATTTAGAAAGGATTAATTCTGAGTTGATTAAGCTCTATTTCAGCTTATAGACTGAAAGAGCTTATTAAGAGCTTTTTAAGAAATTTTGGCTTAATATCAAATAAGAGCTTATGATTTATAGAGACTTTGAGAGATTAAAACAACTGAATTCATTAATAAAAAGTTTGCTTACAATGCTTTAAAAGGAAAATTACAATATTAAAAACAACATTAAGCTAGAAATGGAATTAAGCTAAATTCTATCCTAAAAGCTACGTGTTTTTGTGTGTGAAGAGTGAGGCCTTTTTATAGGCTATTGAGGAAGCTTCTAGGCCTGAGCTCCTTTGCACGCTCCTTTTCATCTGAGCCATCCAATCAAGCAATCATTGGAGAGTAAATGAGAGCCGTTTGATCATTAGAGTGCACTCAAGGATTGCCAAGCTGTCATTCCTTGATGTGACAGCTTGTGCTTCCTTTGTGAGTGAGTTTAGTGCAAATCCCACATATAATTGTGCTTTCTCTATTACTGACGTGGCTTTGAGCTTGAGAGAGGGCTAATGAATCTCTTGATTTGACCTTAATGACCCTGCCATTGTACTTGAGCTTACTTGAATTGACTAACGCACCCTTGATTTTTGATTTGCCCTTTGTTTTAACTGCTTGGTAAAGATGGGGACGATGGGTGAATAGTAAAACGCCCTTCGCGCCTTTTTTCCTTTTTATAACTGAAAGAGGGGTAAATCGGTTTGAAGTTTGGCCTCTTGACACTTTCAGTCCCTCTCATTTCTTTCTCCTTTTCTAGTTATAAATATCTTTAGGTAATTGCAAGTTTAGTCCTTGTGGTTTATAAAAAGATAAGTGGGCTAGGGTTTTGGGCTTTAGGATCCGGGTAAGGCCCAATTAGAGGTGAGGGGCTATTTTTGTACTTTTGTGAAACTTTGAGGGTCCAAAGTGAAATATTTTGAGGATTTGTCCTTTTGTGTTGACTTTGTTTGACCACTGTGACTGGACTTGACTGCGGGTTTGACTTTTCTAGCTTCGGTTTTGAATCCTTGGCTTCTTTTTGTACTCTTCTGATTCTTGTGTCTGTGCTTGTTTGTTTTTGACTGTTTTCTTGTGATTTTTGATATATCGTACTGCACACCACAAAACACAAATACAAGCTTATTTGCCATTTTGCGTCCGGTTTCGGGTGCCAGTGGGTTATTTTAGGTACAAACGGATATGTGTATTCTAACTTATCAAAATTCCTCCAAACTTAAACCATTGTGTGTCCATCACGCCAATATCACCATGCCTTATAACAAATATCTTAACTTCACCAAAATAAACCTTTGAAAAGTAGCAAAGAATTTTTGTTGAGAGGTTAAGTAGGGCACAAGTTATAAAACACCCCGAAATTCCCATTTTCAAAGATTTTTATCTTTTTTATAGATTTTTTGATCATTAATTAACTACCTAACTACAATTTATTAAAAGACATAATTTATCGTTTTCATTACCTCTTTGGTAACTTTAAGAATCATAGAACAAAAAGCACAATTAAGTGTCTAAAAGATAACTTTATCATCCCCGATTTTTCATTTTTCCCATGCTAAGCTTAAAACTAAGATCATTGTCAAGTTAAGTAATGACACGAAACGCTATCATAAATCATTAATTGTTGTACTTACTTTTCCTCCCTCAATCCTATTTTGTATCTCAAGATTTTACTTAAGTCATATACTCGAAGGGATCTTTAAGATTGTTCGATTACTTATTAATTCCAAAAATAAAGCGTAAACGGGTTAAGAACGAATAAATAGCTCCTAGCCTTTTCAAAGATCAAATGTTATCAGATTAAGTCCCAATCGAGGCAACCAAAATTTGACTTTTATTAGGCTTACTTAAGCAAAAGCACCATTCATGTTTTCATATACCCTAGGCTCTTTAAGAATGAATGGACCAATTTTTTTGTACCATATACCCGCTGGCTCTTGACAGGCACAAAGTTAAGACAGAAATAAGCAATATTATTAAACCTCAGTCCTTTAGAAGGCTACAACATCGGCCACGCCTCCGACAAGATGTAGCAAACATATTTCGACTTCGGTAATTTCTTCGACCTTTTAGAAGGCTGTAACATCGGTTGTGACCCGGCAAGATGCAGCAAACTTTTATCAGTCTCGGATTATTATTGAATTCTACTTATCCCATATACCCTAAGGATCTTTAAGGAATAAGCAAAATATTTTCTTTAATGTACAATAGTATGCAAATTGAGTTATTCCTGATGTGTACTCATCCTAATCAAAAAGGAACTAAAGAAAAACTGTCTATTAGTAGTTATTAACCAAAAAACATACAACTTTATTTATTAAACTTTTATATATAAAGTAGATAACAAGCTAATGGGAGAAAAAAAACAATTAATACTTATGAGCTTAAGGAAAAACAACTATTATACGGTTTAATGATCTATGATTATAAATTACACATCATTTCTTATTCTTAGCATTTAAAATTTCTATAATAATGAAATTCGTGAACACTTAGCCTATATAAAATCAACTGTGACATATAAAATCTACTTGAGATTTGCACAAGTCTTCATTTACTAATGATTCAAAGTCTAGCATGTTTTGAATGTCTTACATGAGACTAGCAAAAAAACTTTCATAATTAATTGTTAAGCGGAGAAAGCTAGAACTCTATAGTTCGATCGGTCAAAAATTACTTTTTATTCTTACCAACGGAAAAAACATACATTCGTGTCTTGACATTATATATATATATATATATATTTATTATATATATATATATAAAATATATATATATATATATATATATATATATATATATATATATATATATATATATATTTTTATATATATTATATATCCTATATATATATTTTATATATATATATATATATATATATATATATATATATATATATATATATATATATAATGTCAAGATATTATATTATATTTATATATATATATATATATATATATATATATATATATATTATATATATTCTTTTTCTACTAAGAACTTAAAAATTTAAAATTTTTGCTATTTTGGTGGGAAAAACGGGTACGTGAGAACAAAACAATAAGCAAGCAACATCAAATCGATAGATTCCCTTCCCCAAACTAAAACGAAACATTGTCCTCAATGTTTAAAGTCGGGTCTCTACGTAAATCTAAGCCGTTTATGAGGTATGCAAAGATAAACGTTAATCGATAATGATGAAAGGATATGGATCTCCCCAAACTAATTTCACACAAAGGATGAGAAGCTCGAGTAGAACGGGATAATAACCGCGACACGAGAGGTTCACGAAATTGTTGGTTCGTCTACAAAAAATCACAACAAACAAGCAACAAACATCGAGAAATCAGAAAGAGTACAAGCCTCTCTCAACACAACACATTAGATAATAGAAAATAGAAAGAAAATAGAAAGGATAAGCATGGGGTGAACTCCTACGAAGCGGCTTGTTTTTGGTTACCGAGTCGCAAGCTCGACTCGATCCCTGAATTTAGTTGTCCTTAGGGAGAGCAAACAGAGAATTTCAAATGGTAATAATGAAAATTCCGGGATCGAAAATCTTGTTTTCGGATCCAAGAGAATCATAAGAAATCGAACATATCTCCGTCGGGTGATAAGCAATGATACGAATGTTGATGAAATCTAAGCCTCGATGAGATATTTCGGAAGGAAGATAGTGCACTCCGTATGACCATGGAATTCCAGGTATAAAAAGCTTGTCTTCATTTGCACAAGAAAAGGAGAGTAAAGTTACATCCTTGGGTAAGTTGAGGTAAAAAGGAAGTATCGCGATTCGAATGTAGCAAAGATATATGACGTTCCTTAAAATAGAGTGTCCAGGAGGAAATGTTCCTCCTACTTATTCTTCTCCAATGTGCAAAGATTTTTATCTTGTATTGGCCGATTAAATTAGTATTCCTGGTTGAAAACTTGTCCACGTTTCGAGTGAATTCAAGGGTAACACTAGCCGACAACTCCGCAGTGAAAGGCGAGTCGGAATCTAACAAAGGAGGTGGTAAAATACTTGTGGTGGTAGAGTCAAATGAAATGGTTAAATCCTTTTTCAAGTCCTTTGGTTTGGAGAAATGATCATTGAAATCAATCGGGTTATCAAAAGTGATTCTAATTGGCATGACAATGGATTTGGAATCTCACTTGAAACTTCATCTTCTTTTTCTTTGATTTCTTCAACTTCTTGAGGACGAGAAAGAAGTTTTGGTTTTTTATGTAAGTAAGTTGCCAAGAGACAAATTATCTTTTTCCTTATCGCAATTCGAGTCATCATTTTCCACACAAATCGGACCAACGAGAAAAACATCGGCGTCTTCCATGAACAAACTTTCTCTCCGATGAGAGTAAGGGAAGTAGGATTGCTACTTGAAACTTCAAGGGTAAGATCAATTCCCGGTGGAATCGAATCTCTATCAAGATAAGCTTCTAATTTACTTCCGATGAAGTAAGTGTGAAGGAAGAAGAAGACTTAATCTCGGCATCCTTATCATTCTCTTCAAAGAGAGGATTCATGTTGCTAGATTTGAAATTATCATCGAATTCGAAAAGAGTATTCGAGTAAATTTAAAAATTTACTTCATGCAAGTCTTTCTTAAAAGTCGAGTCATCCTTACCCGGTGGTAATGAATCAAGAGGAGCAAGTTCATCGGTGAACTTCTCGAAATTATCACTAGTCTTCATCGGAGAAGAACTAGGAGGAGGAGTATTAGTGGTACTGCCACTAAACGGATCATCTTTTAAAAAGTCAATGATAGAAATGGCATGAACAAAATTCTTTTCCTTGTTTTTCTCAGATTTATCAGCATAGTAAACAAGTTCTTCCTTTCCTACTCTTAAAGTCAATTTTTCTTCGTACAAATCAATTAGAGCTTTTGCGGTTCAAAGAAAGGGTCTTCCTAGAATAATAGGTACTCTCGGAACGGCTAAATTTAAACACACAAAATCCCGCAAGAAAAGTGAAACTCATCAACTATCCAAACTCATCATCCTCGGCTATGCCCATCGAGTGAGTAATCGAACGATTGGCAAGCTCGAGTGTCATACAAGTAGGAGTCAATGCTTCAAGCCCAAGTCTCTTGTAGATAGAATGAGGTAAAAGGTTAATGCTAGCCGGATCTGCTAAAGCACTAGTCCTATTGAGTTCTTGTAAAGCACATGGGATAAGAAATTTTCCCGGATCTTCGAGCTTTTCGGGGACTTTGTTCATAATGATAGCGGAACATTCAGCATTCACAGTCATGATAGCGATCTCCTCGAGCTTCTCTTTGTTTCTTAGCAACGAGCTTAGCCATTTGTGGAACATTGGCATTTCGGACAACGAGAATCTTTTTTCCAATCTCTAAACGGAGTTGACGTGTACATTTTCAACAAACGGCTATGTTGAAGCACATTGGTCTTATACGTGTTCTCCTAACTTTTCCTCTCGGGATATGGAAGTCTCGATTGGTATGAATTAGGTCTTGGAGAATTAAGATCTTGAATTTCAACGTTAATGGTTTTCTTTGCTTTTGGATTTGGGATTTCCATGAAAATTGAATCTTCTTCCCCCGGAGATAGGACGGGTGCGGTATTTTCCAAATTTGGATTTTGCACTTTTTCCGTTGACGTCTCCAGGTTGGGTTCATTCTGGGGATTTGAAACATCGGGTGTAGGAACAAGAGGAGTCGAAGGTCCTTCCAAAGTCTTACCGCTCCTTGTGGTGATAGCATTAATTTGCTGAGAAGGGTTAGTCACGGTTTGACTTGGAAGAGTTCCTGGATTTGAGGTAGAAGCTGAATTTTTGAAATTATTACAAAGACTTGTCAACAAACTTATGACATTAGCCATTTGATTTTGCAAATTTTGACCCTAATTCTGAACATTCTTCAACACCTCATCGTTTGCCTTGACGTAGTTTTCAAAATCCGTTTTCGAAACACCTTGGATTTTTGGTTAGGAGCCTGGATTTGGTGGGAACTTGATAAACCGGTGGTTGATTGGTTGGTGGTTGAAAAACTTGACCTTGATGGTTTTGATGGTTGTTTTCCTTTCCACGGTTTTGATTCGAATTGAAATTGTTCCCTTGATAACGGTTTTGGTTGTTTTGGACACTCGGTTGATTGAAACCCGGTGGTTTCATTTGACTTGCCAAATTGGAAGGTTGGTTTCTTTGAAGAAAATTGCCAACGGCTGCGGTTTGTTGAAATTGTTGGATGTTGTCATGAAAAATGGGAAAATCGTTTCCACCTCGAGTTAATGGACAATGGTTAAAATGGTGATTTGATCCACATGTAACACATACTTCCTCAACCGCTTTGACGGGTGCGGGAGTAGTAACAACTAAAGCTTTCATTTCATTCATCATTTGTTTCATCTTGATAGTCTTATTTTCACTCAAGTGACGCGGCTATTTGTTGCATATCGAAAGATTATTACGAAGGTGAAGACGTAGAAAGAGGAGCATCCTACTCACTCTTTGACTTCACTGCACGACTTCTGGAGTAACGAACTTTTGACTTGCTTTTAATAATCGCTAAACCTTCTTGAGGCATTTTGTCTAAAAAATTGCTACCCGCGGCGGAATCTAAGGCATCTTGATCGTTGGAATTCAAAGAATTGTAAAAGTATCGAGTTGGTGTAGTTCCGGAAGCCATGGTGAGGACTTGACGAAGGGTCCTTTAATACATTCCCATGCTTTTTGGAAGGGTTTCGTTGGGTTTTGAAAAAATTGGTGATTTTGTTTGGAGGTAGTTGTTTTTGTGGTGGGAAGAATTGGTTTATGAATTTTGAAACAAGGTCGTCCCATATGAGAATTGATCTTGGAGGTTCCTTGTCTATACCTATTTCTCGGGCTCCCCCTCACGTCTAGAGAAAATCAGGAAAGTGCAAAGCCTTTATCGAGTGTTCGGAACTTCGGGATGTCTAAACGTTGAAGTGACCTTGTTAAAAAATTGAAGGTGATTGTGAGGATCTTGTCTACCCGTAAACTTATTACTTTGCACAAGATTGATCATGGTTGTTTAAGCTCGAAATTGTTAGCATTAATCGGTGGAACAACTATAGCATCTTCATACCCCTCGATGGGAGCTTGTAACATTTGGGCCATGGTACGATTGTCGGCCATTGGAAACAATTTTGATCGACATTTCGTTTTCTCAATCAAATTTTCTCAACAACACAACGGATGAGATTTGTTGTTGTCGACGTCTTCGGAGATGCGAACGAGTGCGCATAAAAAGAAAAAACTTACAAAAGCAAAACTTTTTTACATAATTTTTTTTACAATGAATTTAAGGTTACACGGAAGAGACTTAACCAAATAATCAACTTACTTCATGGTAGCTCTTGAAAATTGCTTTTAAAGGTGAAAAGCGTACTTCGTAGTGACACAAATGGCAAATGTTAATCTTTAGTTCGATTTGGTGAAACCATCAAGTTCACCGGAAAATTAATTATGATAACACCTCGGTGAGTAATGTTATACTTTTGGGTATTGTGACCAATTGGTGACTTTTATTTTCTTATTTAAAAAGAAAGATTTTTTTATATTTTTGATTTTGTTTTTTTTATCTTTTACTTATAATAAAAAGAAAAGGAAAATATTTTTTACTTTTTATATTTTATGATTTTTTTTGGATTTTGAATTATAAAACAAGATGAACACTTTCAGAGGATGAAAGGATCTTCAAACAAAATCAACAAACATAAAACGTAGGAATCTTAAACACTAGTTCCCTGGCAACGGCGCCAAAAATTGATTAGCAATTTTATATACCTAAAATATATATAAAATATTATACTTCAAAGAGCAATTAAGAAAATTACTAAATTACCCTTGACAAAATTCACTCTCAAAATTATATATAATATAATATATAATATGTATATTAAACCGGGTAAATATGATTACCCGGGTCGTTATCCCCAATGACTAGTGAAATTGAAACCTCGTTTAAGCTTGGATTCTGATTTGAATGAAGCAAAGATATTTTTGATAATCTATATCTACTAAAAAATCAACAATTAAAATTTAATCAAAACGCGAAACGGGACACTAAAACTAAGGCCAAAAACTTAAATTCTACAAAATTAAACCTAATTTTTATTTTTCTTTTTAAATGTATTCTAATTGACTAAAAACGAAGTTTAAAAAAAACTAGAACGAAAACGGAGTTAAAACGAGAGATAAAAGTTAAAATCAAGAACGGGAACGAAACCCGCTCTTTAAAAAGTGAATTTTTGCAAAAATAGACTCTACGAAAGTGAAACTAATTTTCCTACAAACTTTATGATAAAAGAAAATTTTATAAAAAAGATTTTTATTTTTCGGGATTATTTTTCTATTTTTTATGATTTTTTTTAAGTTTTAAAAGAAAATAAAAGATTAAAAATACTAAATTTATAGTAAAAATTCTAGAAAAAATTCAGAAAATAGCTTAAGCTATAAGAAACCTAGGAAAAATAAGCCCGAAGTCGTAGCTTATAAAATAAGCTTCGAAATAAGCTTAACAGTTTATTTGGCTTATAAAGCCAAAAGGTGTATAAAGGATTAATTAAAGAAAGTAGTAACGGATGAGCTATTGAAGCAAACTGGTTAAGGCATTGGTGTTGTGTGTGGGAGGTCGTGGGTTCGAGGCACGCAAACCCCAACTTTTTGGACTTTTATTTTTTTTACTTTTATAAAAAAAACTAAATACTAGGACTTATAGAAGACACAAAAATAAGCTACTTTAATAAAGGAAACATAAGCTAAAACTAACTTATAAGCTCAAAAACAGCTTATTAAAGCTGCTGTCACAGGAAGTGGGCTTTTGGCCTTGGTTTCACTAAATAAGCTATAAACTACTCAAATTAAGCTCAAATGGAAAAGCAAAAAGTGTTCTAGGCAGCTTATGATGAGCTTAATCTATAATTGCAAAGAAATCTAAGCTAGAAGTACTTTTAAGCTACTGAAATTAAGTATTACTTAAGCAAATCAGGAAATAAGCTAAATAGCACAAGATACAAATAAGCTAAAAAACCTACAAAACTATACTTGAGATAAAGCTCCTCAAAACTAATTAAGCTACTTATAATCTATCTATTTTAGCTATAAAAACTATTATCTTAAGCTAAAATTAAGATTTAACAATCTACTTAATTGACCTACTGTTTTTGGCTTTTGAGGTTTTTTGAGTGACTATTGACAGCAAAATTAAGCTAAGAAAATAAGCAATAAATCTAAATCTATTACCTAATCTATATTAAGCTACCTCTAACCTATATACTACCTTAATTTGAAAAGCTAAGTCCTAAGATTACTTGGCTTAATCTTAAGCCAAAAGTGACAGCAGTACTAACTTATTGTTAGTACTGGTGCACTTTGCACAAGTGCAACAAAAAGGTGCAGGTTTCCTAAGGGGAATACTGCACTAAACACACTCTAACAAGAGTGTATAACTAAGTGCAAACAAGATCTAAGCCTTTGAGGGCTTAGATCAAATTTTCATAAGCTAAAGGATTAAGACAAAATGCCCTGGTGCTGGCACACTTAATATAAGCTCAAAGTCTTTAAATTTTCAAATCTAATTTATAAAAACTCATTTCCTATTGTTTTTAACTAGATTCAAAGCTGTCTAAAAAGGTTTGCACAAAAATTCTTGACTTTAGAAGGTCAAACTAGCTTATGCCAAACACCCCTTTACCACTTGACAGAATTTGAGAAAAGCTTTTAAAGTGAAATCTAATAAACAAAGCTATGAAACCAGATAACTAGGAGTTTTAACAACTATTTTAGCAATAAATTACACTACCGAATTAAGCTATAATGCAAGATCTAAGAATCTATTCTAATATTTTTGACCTCTTTTTATGAGTTTTATGACAAATTTATGAAAAACATAGATCTAAACTATCAAAAGCAAAAACAGATGAACATCTAAGATTATTAAGCTAAACTAAACACAAATAAGTACTAATAAGCAAAGTGAATAAGCAAATAAGCAAAAATAACATATAAGCTATAACTAAGTAGTTTAAACTGAAATTAGAGAAGAAGAAAAAGAGAAGCTTACTTGAACCTTTAGCTAAACAAAAGGTCTCAATTAAGAGCAGCTACAAGCTCCCTAGCTTATTAATAAGCTAGGGTATAAGTCCTTGGGATCTCCTCCAAGTTAAGATCCCTTTCCAAAAGCTCAATTCCAATGCATTCCATAGTAAATGTAAGTTAGACTGGTTTAAGGTTTAGAAAGGATTAATTCTGAGTTGATTAAGCTCTATTTTAGCTTATAGACTGAAAGAGCTTATTAAGAGCTTTTTAAGAAATTTTGGCTTAATATCAAATAAGAGCTTATGATTTATAGAGACTTTGAGAGATTAAAACAACTGAATTCATTAATAAAAAGTTTGCTTACAATGCTTTAAAAGGAAAATTACAATATTAAAAACAACATTAAGCTAGAAATGAAATTAAGCTAAATTCTATCATAAAAGCTAAGTGTTTTTGTGTGTGAAGAGTGAGGCCTTTTTATAGGCTGTTGAGGAAGCTTCTAGGCCTGAGCTCCTTTGCACGCTCCTTTTCATTTGAGCCATCCAATCAAGCAATCATTGGAGAGTAAATGAGAGCCGTTTGATCGTTAGTGTGCACTCAAGGATTGCCTTCCTTGATGTGACAGCTTGTGCTTCCTTTGTGAGTGAGTTTAGTGCAAATCCCACATATAATTGTGCTTTCTCCATTACTAACGTGGCTTTGAGCTTGAGAGAGGGCTAATGAATCTCTTGATTTAACCTTAATGACCCTGCCATTGTACATGAGCTTACTTGAATTGACTAACGCACCCTTTGATTTTAATTTGCCCTTTGTTTTAACTGCTTGGTAAAGATGGGGACGATGGGTGAATAGTAAAACGCCCTTCGCGCCTTTTTTCATTTTTATAACTGAAAGAGGGGTAAATCGGTTTGAAGTTTGGCCTCTTGACACTTTCAGTCCCTCTCATTTCTTTCTCCTTTTTTCTAGTTTATCAATATCTTAGGTAATTGCAGGTTTAGGTCCTTGTGGTTATGAAAAAGATAAGTGGGCTAGGGTTTTGGGCTTTAGGATCCGAGTAAGGCCCAATTAGAGGTGAGGGGCTATTTTTGTACTTTTATGAAACTTTAAGGGTCCAAAGTGAAATATTTTGAGGATTTGTCCTTTTGTGTTGACTTTGTTTGACCACTGTGACTGGACTTGACTGCGGTTTTGACTTTTCTGGCTTCGGTTTTGAATCCTTGGCTTCTTTTTGTACTCTTCTGATTCTCGTGTCCGTGCTTGGTCATTTTTGACTGTTTTCTTGTGATTTTTGATATATACCGACCTGACACATACAAACACAAATAAAAGTATATTTTGCCATTTTTGGTTCTTGTTTTGGGTTCAATTGGGTTATTTTAGGTACAAACGGATATGTGTATTCTATACTTATCAAGCATAAGGATTCCTAGGCTTACAAGGAAACTAATTAATATATTAATGAGAGAATCCATTAATTATGTTCTCATTAATATTCATTCTTATCTTATTTTGACCAAATCTTTATTTTCTTCTACATCTTGTAGAACTTCATGATGACAATTTTGGTCCTTCTTGTTTCCATCTTGTTTCATTCTTTTATTCACTTTGTCTATCTAATCAAGATCCCAAAATTCTTCCCTATTTGATGATGACAAAACAAACAAAGTCTCGTACGAACTTCATCATAAAGCTAAAGCTTCCCCTGAAGTTGAGATGTAATCATCTCCTTGAATGAAACAAAATCTTCAATGCTTCCCCTTGACTTAAGATAAGAATTAGAATCCTTGACATGTCACCACACATAATAAGCTGCAAATCAATAAACCTGTAATCTTCTTCCCCTTTTTGTAATCATTTAATAGGGGTCTTCTGTAGAAATGCAACTTGGATCATACAAGCTATAAATCATATACCAAACTTCTTATTCAGCCTTACCAAATACAAAATTGCCCACCATTACGCACAATAAGAAAAATGAATATGAGCAGTAGAAATTTAAACTAGCAGTAGTAATAAAGATCAGCAGTAGTAACGAAACACTTCCCCTCAAGTGGTGCATGTAGATGGTTAAACATTTAATCAATAAGCTTCCCCTAAAACCCATATGTTTACCATCCCTTGAATCTTGAACTCTGTAGCCTCTATGTAGTGATCACTGATGAAGAAAACTGAGTATAACGAATTTGATGAAGAAGTAGAATCTCCCAAACTTGTGTCTTATGTCTTGCACTATCCATGTGACGTCGAACTTATAAATATAAGTAGACCGCAACCTCTTGACAAAAACCTCATCTTCTATGAGACACATACTAAGTGATAGCAAATGTGAGCATTAAGCACCATAAGAAAAATCACACACCTTTGCTAGATTTTGACAAGTCTTTGTCACACCGTTGTAAGCACGAACAAGTTATCTTTCAAGTTGATGTCCTGCCATAAACACGACTTTAAGATATGATAAAAACAAGCATCTGTGAAACCAGTGACGGAGCTAGGATTTAGATGTTGGGTAGGCCAAAACAATTCTTCGCAACCAAAATTTCTTTAGAAAAACTTACTACATTCGTCACTACATATATGGAATGAACCTAGGTGTAAACGTATATAGATCATATATTTACGCACACGTGATTTAACAAATTAATTAACTACCTCAACGTTCAGAAAGAAAATGTTCGATGAAATTCGGTTAATCTTGTTTAGATATAAAATATATTCAATCGATGGTAGTGAAATTTTACGAAAAACACATAAAGAATGGCTAACCTTTAAAGTATAACAAGTTTGACTGAATGGGTGGGCCAAAACTTTTATGATGTGAACCAAAATAACAAATACCATAATATGTATGCTATAAAATAAAGGTTTTGGGTTGGCCATGGCCCATCCCATAGCATGAGTAGCTCCGTCCCTATGTGAAACTCAACTACAACATCAAATAATTGATAATCAACTGTCTTCATAATCACATCTTCAAATAATCCCAAAACGAGCCATAGACTACTTGAAAAATAGTAATGTCCGAGATCCAAATCCATCCGAAAACCAAACAACAAGTATTACCCGATATCGTACAAAGCTAGTAGTACTAAATGCTTTATCGGACAACTCTGGCAGTATTAAAAATTCAAACGCAACAGTACTAACTTACTCCATTTAGCGACACTTTATTCTGTTACTAATCCATCGCCCAATCTGTCACTAAACCGGTTCTCCTTCCTCCCAAAGCGGTTAGCGACACAATATTTGTCACTACACTGTTGCTGATTTGTCACTAACTCCAGCAGCACTAAATTCACAGCGAGCAGTATTAACCAAAAACACATGAACATCCATTGAGCAGCAGTTGAGTGATTTGAGTGTTTTCATCTTCCTATTTCGTGAGGTGTTTGGTTGTGTACTTGTAATAGATCAAATAAATGATTTAACGGAAAATATCCTTAGGGATACATTTTTATAAACTTCTAAAGGCTACTTGAGGACAAGTAGGATTCAAGTGGGGGGATATTTGATGACATCAAATAACGTCTATTTTATAGCATCATTTATCCTATGTTATTAACCCATTTTATATAATTATTGCAAAGAATTATTACCTAATTGTTTGTATTTGAGAATTGCAGTAATTATGGAGTACATTGTGAAGTTACGCTAAAAGTCACGCATTTTGGAGCTTAAATGAAGAATTCAAGAAAGTCTACTGATCTGACAGCCAATACGTTGTATGTAATACTTTAGTTAACGAAGAAGAACAAGCAGGATTTACCCAATACGTCATATCCATCAAGAAGATACGGCGTATCCATGCCTATACTTCACAAGAAACCACAAAGACATAAAGACTAATACGTCGTATCCAGAAGCCTTTATACGCCGTATCCAAGGATTATTATACACGAAGATTCTGGAAGATATCAAACGTGGTCCTTACTCCAAGAAAGCCCAATACGCCATATCCCACATCGCCCGATACGGCGTATCGAACCGACTACCAAACTCTATAAATAGACAACCCTAAACTCAGTTTTAGGTATGCAAGTGAATCTCTAAACCAACAAGTCGACCATGAGATGAATAAAGGAGCCAAAAGGTCAGAAAAGAGCCACAAGATCATAGGGAAGCTCTTGTAATCTTTGCACAACCAAATACGTATTCGATTAAGGTTTCTTTATTTTAATCGTTTATATATCAAACCGTGTGTATTTTTACAATGACTATCGGCTGATACCTTTAGGTATCAACCATGTTTATGAAGATTTAATGTTTGGTTTGTTTATATCGATTACTTAATTTATTGTTGATTGTTTGAATATGTTTATCATCTTATACTTGTTTACGTGCTTTTGTATGCGACCTATCATTCCACTAGGTCTAGTCTTACATATTTAATGCGTTGCAACTTCGGTGTTGTGTGGGCGTAGGCTAAGAGTCCGGGATAGCTCTCCATATTGCAATTTATATATCTAGAATCATAGGATCACAAATATTGACCTATCTTTGCCCTTTGATTATGAGCTTAGTTGAGCCATAAGGTGACCTTGGTACCAACGAGTACGTTCTAATCAATTGGTAAAGACTCAGACAGTGGACTATTAGTATATAAAGAGCCGTTAAGTAGTAAGTGGGTAAAGTCTCCATGATCTAGGGTTTAGTAAGAGCACCATTATTAATCTCCTAAGATAGATTATAATCAACAAATGCTTGCTTTATGTGGATGCGTCTAATTGTGACAGGATTAGCGTGTCTAGGTCTTAGGAAGAAGTACCGCCTAAGTCTAGGAATGATATGCCCCTTCGAGATAAGACAATCATTGCACAAAATAAACAAACCTGTGTTTTATCGGATTATTCATGGTTGATACGTTTTCCTTACATTAGTTCTTGACCGCTTCTCTATCGTTTGTTTGTCTTCTTGTGTGTGTTTATTGCTTTACTTGTCATCAAAACCTTAGGTTAGATAACTAAACCTCGTGCCAGTCTCTCAGGCTGAAAACCCCTTTTGAATTAGTTTTAGGTTTAACTTAGATAACTAAAATACTGATAGAATTAGGAATTAACGCTCTCGCTCTTAGTGATCTACACCCTACTTACCACGAAACTCCATCTGACCGGGTACACTGCCCGTTAAAGTGTTGTTTTAGGTATAGTCGGCATAAAATAAATAGTAAAAATTGATACATAAATAACACCTACACAACGACACATTAGGCTTCATCCATTATCAGGGTTCTCACATCACCCTTCAAAGGGACCCATATTCGATCCAAGTAGTACAACGCTCCATCACTCCTACGTCTATCAGTTCATCCATTCCTTGTTGCATTTCTACTGGCTCATCTGATGCCTCTTCTTGAGCCGCTAGTATCTTATCCTTGATACTCGACTAGAGGGTCATATTCATAGCTCGAATTCTCTTAGGTTTCACTTTCTTTTCCTACTCAGTGGCATCAGCTACTACATTCTCCTTACTAGGATGGTAGCAAATTTCACAATCATAGTCGCTGAATCGCTCTATCCAGCGACGCTGACGCATGTTCAGTTCCTTTTGGCTAAAGATGTGTTGGAGACTCTTATGATCGGTATATATGACACTTTTTGTCCCATACAAATAATGTCTCCAAATCTTAAGTGCAAAAACAACCGCACCTAATTCCAAATCATGGGTGGTGTAATTCTTCTCATAGATTTTCAACTGCCTAGATGCATAGGCTATCATCTTACATCTCTGCATCAACACACAACCTAGTCCTAAGCCAGACGTATCACAATATACTACAAAGTCTTCCAGTCCATCAGGTTGAGCTAGAACAAGCACATTACACAACTTGTCCTTCAAAGTTTGACATGCCATTTCATGTACCTCACCCTAATCAAAGGTCTTCCTCTTCTGAGTCAAAATGGTTAGGGATTTAGCAATCTTAGAAAAGTTCTCTATAAACCAACGATAATACCCTGTCAAACCTAAGAATGAACGAACTTCAGACGGGGTTTTAAGGGCTTCCTAATTCTTAACAGCTTCAATCTTACTAGGGTCTACATGAATGCCATCTGCATTAATCAAATATCCAAGAAACTGTACTTCTCGTAACCAGAATTCACACTTGGAAAACTTAGCATACAGTTTCTCTTCCTTGAGCAATTCTGTTAGAAATAAAGAAATAATCTACTTGTAGCACTATTATAAAGTGCATGGACTAAATATGTTAAGTTAGGAAAGTTTAATAAAGATAGTTAACCAAGAGGTATAAATAGGTATTTATGCCATGGTTAAGTGTAACAATTTCATTTTAATCAAAAGGCAAGTTAAGAAATTCTCTCTCTAATCACACACACTATTACACCTTCATTTACACACAATAGTCATCAATCAAGATCTTATATTCAATATGTGGTATCAAGAGCCAATGATTACGGATTAGTGCTTATTTTTAGTGTTTGATTGTGTTAGAGATTGAGGATTTGCGTATTGAGCTTATTTTCATGCTTATTTTTTAGCTTATTTCGGCTTATTTATGCTTAACTCGTATTCGTGCATATTCTGATTGAACAATCTAACTGAAATAGCTTATTATCATGCTTATTCTGTTCTGATCGAGATTTTACTTGTTTCTGTTTTTTTAAGCTTATTTCGAGGGCTTATCAGCTTATTGTATCTTATTCTGTTAGCTTTTTCAGACGAGTTTTAGCTTATTCATGCTTATTCTGTGTGCTTATTCTAATCAGCTTATTTCGTCCAAATTCTACTAATTTGTGCTTATTTTGAGTGCTTAATCAGTTCAAAATTATTCAGTTAGCTTATTCTGTTACATCGTGCTTAAAACTGCTTATCTGCTTATCTGATGTGTTTCTAAACTGCTTATTTTTAAATATGCTTATTTCGGTGCTTATCTGCTTGAGATCTGCTTATTTTGGTTAAAAAGAGTGCTTATTTTTCCGATCTGAAAATGGTTTTTTTTTGTAACTGATTTGTAACAAACTTTGTAACAAATTTTGACTGGTTTGACTTTTTGGTCAAAGTCAAAGACGCGTTTTTGGTCTTCACGCATTTTTCTAGAAATCAAAAGAAGAAATCAAATGGCATGTCATTTGATTAAGTAGAAGTTCAAGCGATGCTTGAGGTTAATGTGGTATTTCAGCCACATTCCATTGTACTTCATTGTTCTTGGGTTAATATATTTTACCGGGGTAACCATTCCCCTTTACCCAAAAAAAAAGAAGGAATCGAACAAATTAAAGCAGTAGTACAAACCGATCTACCAACAATAGCAGGAACCGAACAACTCAAAAGACGAAATCGATCTATCATCTAGTTCAAACCGATCTACTATTTTTTACATGGAACCGATCTAACCATTTTACAAAATAAAACTATGCATCTTAAAAAAAACAGATTCTACAACAAACATCAAAGCATCATCAACAACAAACCATCATCATAACAAATTCTTAAATCATCTGTCCAACACAGATTCTCATTCCCATCATTATCACAACACAGATTCTTTTGACTTCTAAACTAGAACGAAAAACAAAGTAGAAAGAAAAATGAAAAAAAATAAATAAAAGATCTCAAATTTAGTTTTTGATTGGTATCTCTTAAGAGATTTTTAGATCTAAAAAGATCTTCACAAAACGCAGAACCATATCATCATAGATCTATTTTTGAAGGCTTAGTCTTCTTTTAATTTTCGAAAGACATAAAAGAAAAACAAAACTAATAAGTTTCTTTTTTTCTTTCTTTCGGTAATATCAAACGAAAAAAAATCAAATCAAGAAGAAGAGTGTTCACCTCATTTCTTTGTTTCGATTTAAAGAACAAACAACAAGATATAAGAGAAACCTACTTGTAACCTTGGTGTTCAATTTTTTTGTGGTATTGTATTTCTTCGACTAACTGTTCAAAAAAAACATAAAGGGATAAGGTTGTTTGTGAATGAGTGAGATAAGGTAGAAATAAGATTGCCTTGTGGAGTGATAAGGTAGAAAGTTAAGGTGACTGCGTATTTTCTTTTGTGTGTAGGGTTGTTAGTGATTTAGGGTTAAAGTCATTCTTATATCTTTGAGTTTAAAGCTAGAAGTTGGGCCTGGCTTTTCTTTTACCGAAAATTTCTAATAATCCACTTGGACTGGTCATATTTTTTTTGGGCCCGAGATTTGTAACATACATTTTTTGTAAAGGGGCTGAATTTTCCGGATACAATAATTGGACTAAATTATTGTAGTTTGAATTTGAGTCACGGTTTCAAATTGCGGTTCGATAATTCGAAAGTGATTATATTTTTGGGATTATTGTTTTATAGTCTATGGTTTTATTTGAGCTTTAATAATTTTTGTTTGCGGGATATTAGTTTTTTTTCGTCATTAATTGCGCGCGTTTATCGCTTTACTCGTTGGAATTTTTGTGGAATTTTAGAAACGAGTTTGGTGAGTTAGAGTTAACAAATTGAGTGTATCGGATTCGTTCATCATGTATATAAATAGTTGGGATAAGTTGAGTCTCAAATCGTATAAAGCAAAGTGTGAAAAACGTGAGAAAGAAAACGAAAATTAAATCATTACTTTTTCTTCGCTTTATGATAATGACAGACAATATAATAAAAAGATTAAAGAACAAGATGATTTAATTGAGACGATGAGTGATCAATTAGCCGAGGATAAAAACACTGTTAAGATTAAACAAATGAAAATTGCAGAGCTAGAAGAGTGTTTGCGTAAAAAGGATTTTGAAAATGAGCATCTTAAGTCCAAAGTTGTTGATTGTACAATGTGTCAAAATCTTCAAGTGCAAGTTGTGGAACTTAAGAGTGTAAATAAAAGTTTGAATTCATCGGTTGAAGAGCTATATAAGGAGTGTGCACTTGCTGAAGCGAATTTAGAGAAATAGATGAATTGATTTTTGCTTAGTGTGAGAAAATAATATTGTTGGAAGAACAATGTGAGCCATTTTATGAGGTACATTCTGAGTTTGATTCAGAAATAGTTCATGACACACAAGATAACTCAGAAAAGAATTTGATTGTAAGTTTGCAAACACAATTAAAAGAAACTGAGAGCTTAAAAGATGAAATAAAAAGTTCTAAAATCAAAAGAAACTGAGTTGATTAATCTTGATAAGGTTTACGGTTTCAAAGCATCTGAATTGTAGAAAAGATTGAACAAATGAAATCTCAAGTTTCAGAACTTTTGGAGAAACTTAGATTTCAGATCAAGAGATGAAACAGCAAATCATTCTTTTTGAAGAAGACAAACGAATGTTTCTGGCTAAAAATGAATTTCTTGAAAAGGTGTCTTTTTTGGCGCAAAAAGAATATAATGAGTTGTTTGCTTCAAATGATGTTTTGAAACAAAGACTTATAATAAAGTTTAAGTTTTTAAAACATGATAATTCTCTTGAGAAAATGATTGAAATGATCGAGAAAGAATACGAGTCAAACGTTTTAAAGATTTCCATTACAAGTTCAACGTTTGATTCTAGGAATTTGGAACTTGTAAAGGAAATGGGGGATAAAATGAAACGTTTTGATGAAGAGAAAAAGGTGTTTGAGACTAAGATTTCAAAGTTGGAAAAGGTTTTAGCACAACAAGTCAAATATTTTGATGATGTCAAAACAGAGCTTTCAAAAAGAACTGACAAATTTGAGACTTATTTTGTAAATCTAGAAAGAGAAAATGATTTATTAAAATCGCAGTTGGCATCTCAAAATTACACTTCGTTGTAAAAGGAAAACAATGATTTGAGAACATCATATAATATGTTGAAAGAGAAATATGAAAATTCTTATGAAAAAATTGAAAAAGAGAACGATGATTTGAAAATGCATTACAAGAGATTATTTGATTCAATAAAACAGAAAAAGGTTGTTTCTTAAGTTTTCACAAAATCGATTCTAAAAGTGAATGTTTCGGAAAAGATTTACACGGGTAAATCTTCAAAACCGATTTCAAAAAAAGTTTCTCAATTTACTACTTATTCTTTGGAAAAAGATAGGAAGTATTTGAAGAAACAACATTCATTCAAAACATTTACTTCTTAAAATCATGAGGAACACGAAAGTTCAAAACAAATCTGGAAAAGAAAGGGGGAAAACATTTCCAAACCGTTCAAGTATTCTAGGAATGAAATGTTTTCAATGCGTAAACGAGATGATTCAGTTTTGAAAATGGTGAAAGATGTAAGGTTTCCATTCATTTCGAAAAGAATTTTTCACAATGAAACACCGAGTTTCAACAATAAATGGAAATATTCATCTTCCTCAAAGGTTAAAACATCGAATGAAACATTGAGTTTCAAAACGGTGTTTACACCTTTGAAAGGTTTTAAAACTCCTAATGAAACATCAAGGTTTTATAAGTCAAAATGGACAAATGAGAAGAGTTTTAAGTCTCCGTTGGTTCCAAGAAAGCTATTTCAAAATGAAACACCGGGTTTTAAATCTCTTTGGAATTCAACTTCTATGCATTAAATTGACGCAACTTACATTTGGTTCTCCAAATATAGTAAACCCGTTAGCAACGTGCTTAAGTGGGTACCAAAAGTTGTTGTTTAATTTGAGAGAAAATTTAAAAAGTTTTTTTTTCTTTTAAATAAAATTTAAAAAAAAATCAAAAAGATTTTCTTTTATACAAAATTTAGAAAAAGATCAAAAAGATTTTCTTTTATAAAATTTTAGAAAATACAAAAAGATTTTCTTTTATTCAAAACTTTAGAGAAAATACAAAAAGATTTTTGGTTTTCATGATGGCTTTTGTATAACTCAGTACGAAACCCGAACTTAAATTAATGGCTTTCATACATTTCAGTATGAAACACGTGCTTAAATTGATGGCTTTCATACATTTCAGTATGAAACCCGTGCTTAATTTGATGTCTTTCATACATTTCAGTATGAAACTCGTGCTTAATTTGATGGCTTTCATACATATTCAGTATGAAACCTGGACTTCAAATAATGGCTTTCGTATAACTCAGTACAAAACCCGAACTTAAACTAATGGCTTTCATACATATTTAGTATGAAACCCGAACTTCATTTGATGGATTGTGTACATGTCAGTACATAACCCGTGCTTTAAAGAAAAGAAAATGTACGCGTCAGTGCATTTATCTTTGAAAAAGAAGAGAAGACTTCTTTGACTTGAGTCATTGGTAAATATTTTTCAAAATCTTTATGTGGTACTTAAAAGATAAAATCAATTTTAAAAAAAGGTCTTCAAATCGATGTATTTTTTTGAGAAAAGTGTCTAAAGAAATAAAGGACTCAAAAGTGCAAAGAGGAACTCCCTTATAAATGTTTTAACGAAGATATGGTATTTTTCGAGAGGGAGTGTCCGTATATGTTGTTGAAAAGTTTTCAGAAAGAAACGGAAATAGAAAATTATTTTACATTTCACCTTCACATATCCGTATTTTTGCGTTTTTAGCTTCATGTTAAAAATGTTTCCCGGCATATGTTAAGGGGGAGTGTTTTTATAATAATTGAAAACTTTTAAAGATCAAATTTTTTTTCTTCATATGATGTTTGTGAGAATGATGAAAAACAGAAAGAGAGATTTGTGAGAGAAAAATAGAAAGAGAGAAATAAGAAATCGTATACTTGAAAAAATGAAAGTATATGTCATGTGCTTCAAAAGCAAGAACAACACATGAAAAGAAAAAGAGAAAAGTATGCAAGAAAAGAAATGCCACCGCATACAAAAACAGACAGAGTGATTGTTCTACATTTTCTTGATATTATCAAAATCTCATGATACGATTTTAGATTTTCATCATGGTTTTCACGGACATTCTTTCTAAAGGAATTATCTTGGCGTATGTTGATTGAGTTGTAACGTGTGATTTAGTTACTCCCAAAATACTCCTATGATCTTCCAGAACCGGAATTGATCTACCCCGGAGTCTTCCTTCCAATTTAGGAAAGTTAGGTCCAGGTGATGGAGTTTGTGGTGCAAATCAACATATTTTAAATGCCAAAAAGGACTTAAGTGATAAAGCTTTGAATGAAAAAGGATGAACGAAAATGATAAAGTTGTCAAAAGTGACAAGAATATAATGAAGAAGAATCAAATGATCTGCAAAATGAAAAGGTTAGAGTTGAAAAGTGAGAGACTTATAAGAAAAGATGATGGGTGTTTTTCCTAAACTAGGATAGAAACCGGGTCAACTTATATGCTATCGGATTTCATTCGTTGATTTCTGGTATTGAAGTAGACATCATGAACCCAGTGATGCAAATGCACAACCCCTCCTAGCCACTCAAGTACTTCTCAAAAAGTATTTGTTTCATTCGCACGGAGATTAAATGCATAATTTATCGACTTCTCACTCCGAGAATGTTGGTATTAAATAAAGGACATTTTGCTCCAGTCCTTGCTTACTAAAAGTGCACAAGAGTCTAGAGCGAATTTGATATTCAATGAAATATTTTTTAACACAAAAGTATGTTTGTATTAAACATAAATGATACAAAAGGTACAACGATATATGTCTTCGTGACATTGCATGTCTATGTGACAATGTCGGAACATTCTAGAGTGATACTATAAAATAGTATTCATAATGATCTAATGGAAATCCTACCAGTGCTAACATCATGCTAACGCTGAACGTAGGTTACTATTTGAAAATGATTGATTAATGATTAAAATAAGTGTTAACTAGTAATCTATGTAATCTAGTGGTTATGTGTTTCTCTGAAATTTGTTTTCGAAAACACTTTCACGAGACAATGCTTAAATATGATTTCATGATCATATTCCGCATCCATTATCATTCCAATATTGATTTGATAATAATTTTTAAATATTTTTCATTGAGAATTTTCAATGCAGTGATCTTGTGAGAACTTCAAGTTTTAATGTGGAAGATGGTTTCTTACTCTGATAATTTTCCATTCTCTCTACAACATACAACAACATTTCTACCTTTCACAAGCACGGCTACTTCAATGAATCTTATGATGACAAAAGTTTCTTTCAACCTTCACGAGAATGATAGCAATCATATTTGTTGGTTTGAGGGAGCTTATGGGCTATTTTTAGGAGTATGTTTGTTATAAAGGAGAGCAGAAGTTTGATTTTAAGAGAAAAAGAAAGATTTTGATTTTAAATTCATGACTTCAAAGGATATGCTTCACCCGGAGCTATTTGGGAAATTATATGGTCTGATGCTTACGACTGATACATAACCAGCCATGAGGGGAGAAAATATAAGCTTAGTATTGGCCTAATATAAGAGAGATAAGATATTAGTATATTTGGGGAGAAATGTAAGGTCAATTCAAGTATGTGAAAGGGGAGAAGATAAAAGCAAGAAAATATGGGACAAATCAAAGATAACTAAGCCAAAGAAAATTGAATCAAAGAAATCGTTATGGTAAAAGTAGTTTTATAAAGAAGATAAGATACGTGATTCAAGATTGAAGTTATATCATCAAGTTTATGTGAATAAGTTGTAGTGTTTCATTAACATCAAAGATCGATCAAGATAGCCGGTTTGACAATTGCATGGAATCACTTCTCAAGAATATCGACATTGTCTTCAGACAATCAAAAAAATTATTTACTACTCAATATTCAAGAGATGATATGTGATTGAGAGGGAGGCTTAAAGAGTTATGAAGAATTAATGTGAAAAGTTCAAGTGTTTAAGTCTTTTACAAAGAAATACTCAATCAATATCATCGTGTTATCAAGATCCTTACATCAGCAACCATAATTAGAATTAAATCGACATACAATATCAAAGCTCGAAAGATAAAAAATTTCATACAAGATTTTTTAAAGATTTCAAGTTGCCAAAATAAGAAGCTCAAGTTAGCTATTAGAGAATGCTGATATGATTATCGAGAGTGAGATGATACCTTTAGAGATAGTGATCTATCCTAAAATAAAAGGGAAGAAAATTTAAATAGGAGAGATTTGTACAAGAGTCTTCCCTCAACTTTCATAAAGACTTCATACAGCGTTTTCATAAGGAAATATAGACGACATAAAAAACATAATAAGATAGTTCCCAAGTAGAGTCATTTAGAGGGAGAATGATAAATAAAGAAATAATCTACATGTAGCACTGTTATAAAGTGCAGAGACTAAATATGTTAAGTTATGGAAATAGTACAAAAGATATAAACCCAAGGCATATAAATAGGTATTTATGTCATGGTTAAGTGTAACAATTTCATTTTAATCAAAAGGCAAGTTAAGAAATTCTCTCTCTAATCACACACACTATTATACCTTCACTTACACACACTAGTCATCAATCAAGATCTTATTGATTAATAAATTCTAAGACTAACCCTAAGTGCAATTCATGCTCTTCACGGGTCTTAGAGTAAACCAAGATATCATCAATGAACACTATCACAAACTTGTCTAGATAAAGCCTACACACTCTGTTTATCAAATCCATAAATAACCGGCTATTGCCTTAGACATACCAAAGCATTACGGTGACCGAAATGGTCCATACGAGTTCTAAATGCAGTCTTTGGAATGCCATCCTTATGTACTCTCAGTTGATGGTATTCGAACCTAAGATTTATCTTAGAGAAGTATTGTGATCCTTAAAGTTGATCGAACAAGTCGTCTATCCTAGGGAGTGGATAACGGTTCTTAATGGTCACCTTGTTTAGCTCTCTATAATCGATGCACATCCTAAAGGAACCATCCTTTTACTCTTTAACAAATAATATCGGCGCCCCCAAGTTCGACGAGCTTGTCGAATGAACCTTTATCTTGGATTCTTTGAGAGTTGACTCGACAACATCCTCCATTTTAGAGAGTTTCCAATAGGATAGGGAGATTTTGCGATCGGTATTGCTCCAGGGATTAACTCAATATAGAATTCAATTTCTCAAATAGGTGGTAATCCTGATTGGTCATCTGGAAATACCTCGAGAAAGTCTCTAGCCATAGCAATCTCCTCTTGTTTTTGTTCCTTGGCCTTAGCACTCATTAGATGTCCTATTTTCTCTTCCGGTATTTCTCCTGTAATCTAAGTACATTGTCATAGAGTATGGGGAAAATACTAACATACTTTCTCGTGACAAATTATTTCAGGCCTTAAGGTTGGACAAGCCAATCCATTCCTATGAAATCTACATTCAAAACTCCGTCGCTTCAAAGCGGTATCAAATAAATATCAAACATATGAAACCTTCTATTTATAGTTTGTACACCCAATAACTTATCAATCTCTACTAGCGCCCGCAAGCTATCTTAATCTCATAACAGAATCCTAGATCACTTGGCTCAAATGCCTAACAGAGGGTATGAAAGTCCGTGGGAAAACGAAAACAATAATGGATTTCATAAGCTTTAATTAAGTTTAAATTCAAGTTTTCATAAGATTTGAACAAGTGTAGTTATGCTTGGTGGTGAGTTTTGTCAAAAACCCAAGACTGTTAGTCCATCAGTTCTTCAATCAGCTTATTCGATGATTTTTCTTAAAAACCTACTTGAGGTATGGTTGTTGTGCTCAAAACTGGTTTAATATGCATCAATTTACATTTGCTTTGAGTAACTTGTTTTTGGTATAACCTTTTAGAGCATTTTGGACTTGGATCAATCAAGTATTTCTAGTAGTAGGTTTATTCTCAAAAGCCTAATATAGCAGATCTATTGAGGCTTGATTCTAGCTGATCTCTGATTAAATTTTGTTGAAATAAGCTCATCAAAGTCTGCTCTAAATCTATTTCAAGCTTTTCAGTTGTCAAAATTATTTTTGAATCTTAAAAGCTAAGCTCGCTAATTAGTCCTTTAATATCAAATAGCCAAAAACAAAGTAGTGTTAAACTGTCATTTGCACTATTTCTCGCAACTCCTCCGCGCCGCACGCTGCACCTCGCCCCCCCCTCGCCCTGCTTTATCTAAATTTGCTTAATTCCAGCTTTATTAGAGTATTAGGTCTAGGTCCTCAATCTGTTTTTAGTATTAAGCTATTTTCTGTGCTTATTTGCTTAATATCTCAGCTTAAACTTGGTCCCGAATCCTTCTTTAAATGTCTTCTTTAAAGTAATCTATCTAAATGTCTTTAATGTTTTTTTTAGCTTATTAGATTTACTTATTGCTAGTTCTTAGTGCTTATTGAGTCTAGGTTAGGGTCTGTTTCTAGCTTATTAGTCTTCATATTAGCTTATTGGTCTTAATAGTTCTTATTAAGTCTAAATAGTCTTAGCTTAATATCAAAACAGTTTTAACTAGCAAATGTCACTTTTAATTGTCTTTTTCTAGCTTATAAATAAGTTTTGGCAATTAAGTCTTTTATTAAAGTTTCTTATTTTAGCTTTATTGATAGCTTTAGCTTTTTTAAAATAAAAATAAAAAAAATGTTTTTCAAAAAAGGACAGTTACAGGACTCGAACCTGTAACCTCCCATTCACCACACACACACCTTAACACTGTGCCCTTGGGTCTTTTTCGTTTAGGTTTGCTTTCATTTATTTCTTATATGCATTTATTTTCTAGCTTATTTTGCTTAATAATATTTTCCAGCTTATTGGATTAGGCTTATTGTCTCATTTTTCTTTGTAAACCCCTAGAATAAGTTCTAGAATTTTTATAAATTTTCTCAAAATTTTAGTATTAAGTTTGATATTTTTAATCTAATTTTTAGTTATAAAAGTTGTTTTATTAGTTTTAGAAATATAAAATATATATAAAAATATATATATAAATAATTTCTGTTATTCAAAATTAGTTTTATACATTTTAGTTTAAGAAATTTGCATTTTGAGTTTTAAGAGTTTTATTTTGTCATTTTTTTAGTTAATTAGTTAATATTAGTTAATTCTTAATTATTTTAAATGTTGTTAGAATTTTAAATTGCCTTTATTTCTAGTTTAGTGTGCCTTTATGTGCTTTCCCTTTGCGTTATTAGATTTAGAATCCAAAATCCAAAAATTTGATTACTCAAGCACCCGATCACGAACTGAATCAAGATTTTCAATATTCACACTTCGTTGGGAAAACGACTCGGGAACGATTTGAATTTTATCCCTTCCTAAAGGTAATTTTCTCATGAATACTTTCCGAAAATATATTTTATTAGTGATTAGCTTATTACTCTTTTACAAGAGTAATTTGCCGATTTGCTTATACTTTATATTATATATATAGTAAAACGAAGAATCAAGCTTTTACATGATAAAAAAACCCGAGTTATCCTACCTTCATATCTTTGGTGCACTTTGCTACCCAAACAATGATAGTGAGAATTTGGGCAAACTTCAAGCTAAAGCTGATATATGTATTTTCATTGGATATGGACCCAAGAAGAAAGCTTACTGATGTGTTTCAAAAGCTTTAAATTTATAAGACTGAAAATACCAGATAATTATATGGAAACACACGGGTAAAAGTATAACCCACGTATGTAGTATAATCTTTTTAGGTAAGACTAGGTCGTTCCACAGGGATTAGAGTAGTGTTCAAATAATCAGAAAAAAATAGACTTTAACAGTTTTAAAAATAATTTTTGTTTTACCAATGATAATAAAGCTGACTACTCGGATAGTTGAAAAATAACTTATAAGTGTTGGAAATGATTTGACCTTGAATATGGGACTTTAATTTATAAAAATGATTTCTCATCAAAAAACGTTTTCACAAACTAACTTGGTTAACTTAGGACTTATATTTAGTTAACTAGACCAAATGTGTCACTCAAATAATCCAATTATTATTATATCATATCTTATTTTGTTTATCAATTTACGAAAGTGGATTTCTCGGCACAAACAATAAAGATCATAGACAAATCTTTAAAACCACATAGATCATTGATCAGCTCTGACTACACCTTAAAATATATATAATATAATAAAATATCAAATATATAGTAAGAATAGTCTAAAA
>BQNB010075127.1:0-31572 GCA_026074375.1 Tanacetum coccineum | reverse complement strand
TGGCAGTTTTTGTCTGTTTTTGGTCATTTAAGCTCGTTTTTGAAGGTAAAAGATATGTGTAATTAAGCACTTATCAATCCACCATGGAATTTACCTTTTCTAGGTGCCAAAGGATTGACTAGCCCTGAGCAAACGGCTATAGGTAAAGGCATATCAAATCCGTTGATGGCTGTAATGGTTTGCCAAAAACCATATGGTATTCAACTCACCAATGTTTCAAGTACTGAGAGTTGAAATGGTTTTCAGTTGACCATGGACATACACCTTTCTGGTGGCCAAAGAACTGACTACTCCAGAGTTAATGGCTAACTGGTAAAGAGACATCAAATCCATTTACATTTTCAATGATTCACCTCTCACAGGAGTTAACACACCTGGAAGTGATGAGAATAGACTGAAACTTTATGATTTGATGTACAAAATTGTCAAGGTTGCTGATACAAGAGTTAAAGACTAGTTGCTGTCAAGATTTGAAGACATAAAGTCATATTATTTTGAAGACAGAAGTTCAAGACAATCCTCTAAAGCCCAAGGTGAAGCTTAAAGTAGTTAAAGCTAAAGATTGTTCTGAAGGAACTTGAAGTTCATGAATGAAGATCAAGTTAGGGGAGGATTGTTAGGAAAATATTGTAAACAGACTTAATACTGTTAGTATTAAAGTTAAGTCTGTTAGTTCAAGTTAGTACTGATAGAGTAATAGTTAGTACTGTTAGTATAGAAGTTAAGTCTGGTAGAGCAAGTTAAGTCTGCCAGCACTAACTTAAGTGTGACAGTATTAAAGTTAATACTGTTTAGTCAGAAAGTTAAGTCTGGTTGTAATATTAGTATTAGTTATCATTTAGCGTTCATCTAGGAAGAGATAAGCATTATCTCTTAACGCGTTTAGGGTTCCTTAAGTCTATAAAAGGAACGTAGAATAGCATTGTAAAACAGAGTTGATTGATCATTCACAATCAAATAGTAATAGTAATAGCAAGTTTAGTATTTTGTTCTTGTGTTCATCTTGGTATAGATATTGATATTCCGCGTCAATATTTATATTCACTGTTTTTGTCTCTCATAGTATCTTTGGATTTATTCAAAGGACTATAAGTCGTTTAAGGCTCATTGAGATCCTGTTGATAAGGACCTACATAAGGTTAACTAAGATATAGAAATGACAAAATAAGCCCCTATGAATGTATAGCTAGATCTTAAGTCCTAGATTTTGCCATTTAGCCCCTAAAAGATAATACCAATAACAACTTAATTCCTAATGACTTAAAATTAATTAAGGCACTCCCCTTTAAATGATGAACCGTTAATGATAAAACTTTTCTTTTTCATCCTATGTTACTGTTTGAAAGAATTTTTATATCCACAAAACACACTTTCAAACATTAAATGCCCGTTCTTACAAAAAGTGATTATGATACATGGCTCATGGAGATGGGATCATTATCTTGGTATATAGATTAATGAGGTTGGAAAGTGATTCAGAATGGGACTCAAGAAGGGAGTCACCAAAGGTAAGGATGGTGTTTATAGGGTTCTTCTCAGCCTCACAGGGAAGAACAATTTGCTGATGAGAAGAAAGAAAGCTAGAACACTTACTGCTATGGCTGTTCCAAATGTAATTCATCTTCAGACTTTTCATGGCATGGATTGATGCCAAAGAGATCTGGGCAGCCCTAAAGACACGATTTTGGTGGTAATGCGAACTCGAAGAAAAGCAAACAAGTGTTTTGAAACACAGTTTGAGGCATTTAAATTCCGTCTAAGGAAAGTTTGGAAAAAGGGTATTATAGTGTACCAAAAACTTCTAATCCACAGTTGGATTGCCCTTGGTGCTAGGGTGTCAGATGATGACGCCAATCACAAGTTTTTTGAGGTCTCCTTCTCCTGCATGGGACAATCTAGCCATGACAATGTGAACAAAGAAAGATATTGACACTCTGTCAATAGATGATTTATTATAATAATCTATGTGTTTTTGAACAAGTACATCCAAGAAGACATCATCTTCTTCCTTTCATTGATTAATGTGGCTTTTCTATCACAAGCAAAGCCAAACCCTCTTCCAGCAAGATTAAGCAAGCCAAAAGCTCAGAAAGTTATAGTTCTTATACACTTCCTCATCCAAGGCAAACACCATACTGCTACTATGGTCTTATGTTGAAGTTATCCATTCCTTTTCTAGCCACGCAAATGCTGATGATGTGGATTTGTATACATGAAGACTAGATCAAATGATGATCTGGATTTGGAAGAAATGGATATCACTTGGCCTGATTGCTATGACTGCCAATAAGATTAAAAAGTTCTACAGAAGACAGGCAGAGGCCAAGAGTGGGATTAATGCATGTGGCATTTCGATAGAGAAAAGTTGAATGTTTCAATTGCATAAATTACTGGGCATTTTGCACAGGGGTGTGCAAAGTTTAATAGGGTCAAAGGAGGTAACAGGCAGGAAGCAGGTAGAGGTCAAGATTTTTCAAGCCCCAATCGAACTGATAAGGAAGCTCCTTGATGGACCATTGATGAAGGTCAGATCAATTGGGTAGAACAGACTACAGATGAGGAACTCAATCATGCTCTAATGGCTTTCACTGTGAATAATGAGGTATCAATGTGTTCTAAATTGTGTTTAGATACATATAATGCTCTTCAAGCTAAGTATGATGAATTGCAATCTGAATTTGGTGATCAAGAAGCTGCCTTAGTTGCCCATAAGCTAGCTGTTAAGAAATTAGAATCTCAGCTGAAAGTCTCCCACAAACAACAATCTTCCTTAACTGAAAAATTAAATTTTCAAGCTAATCAAATTTTTGAAAAAGATGAAAAGCTGAAAAAGTATAGAAGAATAGGAATGAAAGCTGTCAAGGACAAAGATGCTTTACAAAAAATAGTTGATTCTTGGTTTGCATCTTCTAAAAATCTTTGGAAGCTAATTGATTGTGGGATGAGCTCAACTGTTAAGATAGGTTTAGGATATGGCATACAATCAAATGCTGAGGTCCTAGGATATGAGGAAGAGATGGATAGAGGTATTTTTGTTCTTAAGGAAACAGATGCAGGATATTATGATTCCTTTTATACGCCAGATTTTAAAACATGTGTGTATAGAGGTGTCCCATCGCCTCTTAGTGTGATTATTACCCTAGGGGAACAGAAGACATAGATGATTCTCTGTATGTGGAGGGTAAATTTGGACCTCACCCTCAATCTCCTAGTCATACTGAGTCTGAAATAAATCATCTGTTTACTCATAACGCTGTCCATCCAATGACAGTGATGGGGAACAAGGAACTGTATCTGACCATTCAGTCACTGATGACCCTATCCCTATACCTTCTAGTGAGCAAGTTACCACTTCCACCCAAAAGACTCAACCACAAGTGTCTAAACCATAACAAACAGTTGACCCTAGTTGTGCACAGCATGCAATAAATCACATAGGACAACAATAGGCCACAGTGACTCCCTCGCCTATTCCTTCATATAATAGACAGAATTGGAATCAAAGAATGGAAAGGGACTTAGGGAAGGATATTTTTTTGAAAGAAAACCATGTTTTGTATGTGGAAGTCTTAGTCACCTTGTTAAGGATTGTGACTATTATGTGAAAAAAGCATTGGAAAGGGAAGTGCTTTTAAGAGCACAAGGGTGGTTCATGCTAATGTTAGGCAAGCTACACCAGCCTGGACTAACTCTAACAGGGTGAATAAAGCAAATCAATTCACTCCCAGACCTGTACAACTAAGTAACATTAGACCCAACCTTAGTACTGCTAGCAACACTATTAAAACCGGTAGGGTAAATGTTATATATGGTCATGGTAGTGTTAATTCTGGTAATGTGTAGTAATTTAGCACTCAAATTATAGTCTGGTAGTTGAGATTTAATACTTGCAAGTAAAATTTAATTCTGGTACGTAGTGCATGTTTATTCTGCTAGAGTAAACTAGACAGTATCAAACCTCTGATTTCATACAAAATCAAGCCCTAAATTTTCTCAGGGGGGTGTATCTTACAAGTCTAAGATAATGTTTTTCATAAAAAGTTCACCGTAAATAGACCTTTTCAAGGTATACAGCACTACAAGTCCATATAATAATGCTGTTAAGGGCTAAATGGGCACTGCTGTTAAGGACCTCAGCAGGTTGTGTTTGGAGAAAAGCAATACCACTCTCCAATACCAATAGTGGACCAACCCCTAATTCAAATGTTACTGTTTCTAGAGGTCCACAAGGCAGACCCAAGCCTGTGAAGGCCTGGGTCCCTAAGAGAAACTAATTTCTCTTTTTCATGTGCGGGAACATCTACTGAAGAACATGGTAGATAGAGATATATTTGATAGTGGATGCTCAGGGCACATGAACCAGGTAACTAGGATCAAATGGTAGGATTTTGAAGAAATTCGTAGGGGTATCTGTTACTTTAGAGGTGGCATAGGCTCATAGCTGGTATTAGGAAGTAGTGATGTTTGTAGAGTTAGAAGTCTAGGATGGATATAAGAAGGATACCACTTGGTGAAGGTGCTATGCACTAACACAACAAATGGTTATCAGTTCACCATGTCTAACCAACATAAGGACTGACTAGTCCAGGAGCAAATGACTCTTGGTAAAGACTTCTCAAATCCGTTCTATGGTTGACAACTTGCAAATAAGTTGTATGGTTTTCAACTCTCCTTATCTATTAAAGTGAGAGTTGCTAGCCCACATAGTTATGGGATTGTGGTAAAGGCTGTGGAAAAACACAGAATTGTCCATAAGTTTTGGCTTATGGTAAAGGACAAATTGCAAATCCATATTTAGTGGTTGGACACTTTACCAAAAAGTGGATGGTATATTCAACTCACCAAGTTTCATGTACATAAAGAGTTGACATGGTTATTCTATTACCAGGAATTTACTCTTTTCTAGGTGAAAGGATTGACTAGCCTGAGCAAATGGCTAAGGTAAAGGCATATCAAATCGTTGATGGTTGTTATGGGATTGCCAAATAACATCTATGGATTCAACTACCAATGTTTCAAGTACAGAGAGTTGAAATGGTTTTAGTTGACCATGGATTTTACACCTTTCTGGTGGCCAATGAATGATACTCCAGAGTTAATAGTGGGCGCTAAACTGGTAAAGAGACATCAAATACATTTAAAATTTTCAATGATTCACCTCTCACAGGAGTTAACACACCTGGAAGTGATGAGAATAGACTGAAACTTTATGATTTGATGTACATAATTGTTAATGTTGCTGATATAACGGATTGCTGAAGAAGTTTGAAGAATAGTTGACTGCAAGAGTCAAGTACATGAGTGACCCGATTTTACTACGATAATCAGATGGTCTACGGGTTCTCACTCATAATCTACATTATAGTTTGGGTTTTTGGTTTTTAAGGGGGGGGGGGCATGGTGTACCACATAGTGTGACAATTAGACCCATATTATGCTTTTCAGAATTATCTAACAAGCGTACTTGGCTGATTGATAAAAATTAACTTTGGGGGACTGGTGGATTGAAGTCATAATAAGAATTTCATTTCCATTATTAAGGAATTTTCAAATTATATGCATTAATTTTTCAAATCGTTTTGAATAAATTAGGATTTGTCGCTCCAAAAATTATGTCATCAACGTAAATTTGTCACTAGTAGACTATCCTTCCGTATTTTATCTTGAATAATGTTGGTGTTAATTGTCCTTTAGTAAAAGCTTTGACAATCAAGGAAGTTTGCAGTTCTTCGTACCAGGCTCTTAGAGCGTGCTTTAATCCATACAAAGTTTCCTGAGAAGGTAGACTTTTTGATGATCGGGTCAACGAACCCTTTGCTGGCACATTAATCCTCCTCCTTCAGTGGGGACCATTAAGAAATGCCGTTTTACCGTCCATCCTGATCTAGTGGAAAAGACTTGTGTGCTGCGTGGGCAACAAAAATCCTAACCGCTTCAAGCGAGCAACTAGAGCTAAATGAGTTTAAAAATCAATCCTTTTGAGCATAAACTTAGCAAATAAGTCGTGCTTGTTGCGAATTACAGTACTGATCTCTCTTCCTTTTGTTCTTCCATACCCACTTTAGCTTCTAGTATCATCTTCCAAATGGTTGTAGACTTCGTCCAGACTTTTTAGTCTGTCGAACTAATGAAGTGCATCATGCATTGCTGCGATCCATGAGGAATCAGCATTGCACTCCTAATGTTCTTGGGTTCACAATACGTCACTGTGTGGCAGACGAACATAACTTTTCTAGGATCTGTGGCAAGCTGTCGTCTTGTTGAACTGGCTGGATGATTTCTCGGAATTGTTATAATGGATGAATCTCTTGTCCATCGGAAATCATGCTTTGTGGTTGAAAGGAATGCACATTGGTTTTATCAATGTTGCGTGGGGAAGGATCTCACCATTTCTTATCACGGTGTACAAAAGGATTGATAAAATTTGCTTCTATGAAACGAGCATTTCGGTGTTTGATTCATTGTTGTTTTCCTAGCTTGATCGTTGTGTGGATGTAATTTTATTCAAGTTAAGGAATGAAGGAGAAATTTCTAACCCTTGATGTGACGAATCTGTCTTCTTCTGCTGTGGAAACAACATTTTGTCATGGGCAACAGGGTCCGAGTTGTCATAATCTGACGCTTTGTCCTTGAGGAGAGGCATGAGAGACATTTTCAACAGACATCTCTTTGTCGTTGTGGTTCAGAGGTTTGAACTGTTGTGTCAGCATGTTTTCTTGATTTCATTCAAAATTGATATGAATGGATCAATATAAGGTGTTCTCTTGTTGTAAACATGTATCCATTGACTGAGGGAAATACCCCTCCATGGAACATGGATCCTTTTTCTTTCTCTTTTCTAGATTTTCCCATCTATTTGTTATGTAGCAAGTGCAACCAAGATGTGAGATGTTTTATTGAGGTTTCTTCATTTTATGATGTGACTATGCCCTCTTTCATGGGTGGATATGATGATTGATTGTTCTGAGTAAGCTGCGGTTGCAACTGCTTCAGCAAAATGATAATGGAAGCATATGAGAGTAAGCTGAAAGCATGTTCGAGCGCTCAACAAAGGTACGGGTTCTGTCTTTCGACACGCGTTCTGTTCAGGTGTTCAGGAGTGGAATGTTTGATGGTCATGCTTCTTCCTTTGAATAGGCATGGAGTTCTTGTTCAATTTATATTCCGTGCCTTGTCAGTACGAACAGAATAATTGAGCTTAAGATTGCGTTGAATCATCTGAGAAAGTCTTTGAGAATCTTCTGGAGTTTATCTTGGATCGTAGAAAAGAGTCTAATCGTATCTTGATAGTCATCAACATCACCAGAATATAATTCTTTTTTTTTTTTTTTTTTTTTTTTTTTTTTATTCCCTTTATGCTTGCAACTCGAATTGGACCACACAAGTCCATGTGAAGCAATTTAGCCTTCCTTCTGGAACTAGGAACTGCTTTGTCTTGAAATGAACTTCTTTTTTGCTTTACTCATTTCACAAGATGAACAAGTTGATCCTGACATATTTCAACTTGGGGTAAGCTGTACACATCTTTCTTTGAGAGTAAGGTGATGTAATCGAAGTTAAGATGAGAAGCTTGGATGCTAACCATGCTTGAGTTGGTGAAGCTTTAGCCATGAATACGTTTGGAGTTGATGAAGTTGTTTCTTGGAAGAGATATTGTGTAGAGATCAGATCCACGATTACCAGTTAGTAAATCATTTCCCTGAAGATCTCTCACAAAACAAGTAGATTTCTGAAGCAAACCTCAATCAGCATCACAAAATTGACCAACCGAGAAAAGATTGTGATTGAGGCCTTCGATGTAATAAACCCGTTTGATCGTGACATTCCCTTGAATCAGATCTCCATAACCAAGAATAGGAGCAAACTAATCATTTCCAAAACAAACAATACCTAGAAATTTCTCCACAAAATTACACAAAAGCTTTAGATTGCCCGTCTTATGCTTTTGTGCATCAGAGTCAACAATGAATAGATGAGTTGTACAATCTGCTAGTGAATTAGAGGGACGATGGAACATTGGACAAATTGGATCCTAAGGAATTTGATATTTCAAGACATTTGTTTCTAGAGACAATGTCTATAGTGGCGACTAATACTTGATGATTCTTCAGTTTGCCTAATCTTAGGCATCCATTCTTTTTGGTCCTAAGCGGCTTTTTGTGTCCATGTATATCTGATGGACATTCTCTTAGTATCCACCATTTCCATCTGATTTGTATTCTCATACAACTTCTATATAGTAACTCTGGATTTCTGAATAGTGGTATCTATGCAACTATTTCTTATGGGGTGTTCGCAACAGATTTGTTCGCTTTTCATTGGGTTTATAGCATAATAGGCACTACATTATTTTTTTTTTTTATTGTTTTTTTTTTTTTTTTTTTTTTTTTTTTTTTTTTATTTTTTTTTTTTTCTTTTTTTTTTTTTTTTTTTTTTTTTGTTTTCTTTTTTTTTTTTTTTTTTTTTTTTTTTTTTTTTTATTTTTTTTTTTTTTTTTTTTTTTTTTTTTTTTTTTTTTTTTTTTTTTTTTTTGGCTTCTTTGTTTAGCATTTCACGTTTTCAAGTATCTAGAAACACAAGCATCTGATTTAGAATTAAAACTATTATTTTCCACATTCTGCACAAACAGCATTCGCATTCGAAGTTCTGGAGTTTAACTGTCATTACACGCAGTTACTGACTTTGTTTTCTTAAAATACTAGAAATTCCTAGGTTGGTCTTCTACTCCTTCTTTGTAAACTTCACTGACTAAATGTTTGGGCCAGACTTTTCTTTCACTTGATAGCTCTTAAGCTGTGGTCTGCTAACACTAGTACTGTGAATTACTCCTGAAGATTTAGACATGTGAGGATTAGTATTCCTAGAAGCATGAGGCAACTGTGGTGTTTTAGTCTGTGTTGTGGTGGAGGCAATTCTAAACATTCCTGGTTTAAGCACATTTGTGTTTCGAATCGCTTGGTTTCTATTCTGAGGCAAACTCTGTTGAGTGACTGGTTTAAATAAACCATCCGACACATTAGTTTTATTAACCGACTGGTTAGTTTGAAAATTCTATTTCAGGAGAATTTGATAAAGGAGTCGGTTTTCCGTAAAATTGATGGTTTTGGAATCGTTGGCTTTTGGTTGTCAAACAAACAGATGGTTTATCAAATGAGTTTCCAGACTTCTTTTGTTACCAGAATGTGTTCTTTAATCTCTATTTATCACCACACCATGTTCTTGTCTTGCATTTGAGCTTTCAAATCTTGTATTTCATGATATTGTTCACGTTCTTTTCGAAATACATTTGAAGCATTTTCTTTGCAAACTGGGTTGTTTTTCATCTGTTCTTTACAATGTTGTAAAGAAAGTTCAAGAGAAATTGAGTGTTTTTCAAGTTTAGCAAAACTTTTTAACAAATTATTATGAACTTCTTTGTTAACAGATTCAGTTTGTTTCGAAAGCTTTTGTGCAAGACATTCACATTCTTTGACTTTATGAAGATATAAGCATTGCAATTCAGTATTAGCATTTAAATCAGACAGAGAATGCAAATATGAACATGTAACATCTTTAGACACACACTCTTCGAGAAGTAGATCATATATGTTTGAAAAATCAGCCTTTTCTGATTCAAGTTCGTCAAGCTCCTTTTCAAGGGAATTAACGTACTCCAAATCGTCATTCATTTCCTTTTTTAGTTCATGAACAAAACAATGACTGTCCAGTATAGTTTTGTTTGAAAGAGGCATTAATAAGGTTTTGATCAAAACTTCCATAGTCTTAGCAGTTGGGTTAGGAAATGCACTACTAGTATGATTAGACCAAGTTTGTTGACAAATTGTTCTAAAATGATTGAAGTTGTTTGTCATTTCGTTATAGAGTAGTCTACTTTTACTCATGGATTTAGACATGGGTAGAAAGGCCAGGTTTTTAGCAATGTTTGGCTTTGTCCTTACAAACGTTTTTCTCCACATTGTCTTCCTAACTTCTTTAGCGCGTTCCAACTGATCAAGATAGGTTTTGGATGGTGGTTTGAAAGTTTCATAAAGACTGTTTTGATATGTGTAATCATATGGTTTCACTTTGTCTTTATCCAATTTTGATCTACTCTCTTTTTCAAGAGTCACTGTCTCTTCCCCATCGGGGCAAAATCTGTTTGCAGGATCAGAAGTATCATATGGGATCTCATACAAACGAGGCTTTTCAGATTGAGCTATCTTGAGGTACTTTGGATTAGCAAAGGTTGATCTACCATTATACGTTGCGCATTTGGGTGCTAACATGTGAATGGTCTGAATTGACTGATTACGAGTATAAACAATTTCATTCAAAAACTTTAATTGTTTGTCCATTTCAATCATCTTGTCAATATCTTTATCTTCCTTAACCTTTAAATCCGAAATGACCTTTGTGTTCTCTTTGAGATAACCTTCCAGTTGTGACTTTGTTAAAAGACTCTTTTTGACTAACTCATCGTGTTTCTGATTGACAACTGAAATTTCATAGGCTTTAGTTTTTAAACCTTCTTTTATGTCAATGTCTTTACGAGCTAATAGTCCTAGAGTTTCATTTAACTTTGTTTGAAGAATGTCATAATCAATCGTCCGGTCATTAAAGGCTTTGTACTTCTCAAACTCATTCTGTTTGTTCTGAAGTGCAATCAGACAACTATCCCGACAACTAGTAGCCTCCCCCAGAGCCCTACCAGTCTCATCAAGGTTAGTTCTGCACTCCTTCAGTTCTTGAGTCAATGATGCGTTTGCTTTCTTTAATTGCTTTAAAATCATTTTGTTTTCCTCCGTATCCAGAGTTAAATTTGCAATTAAATTAGCAAGCGCAGCACGCTCATCAGCACATTCTGCAGCATGTTTCTCAGAATGTTGTCTTTCATTGGCAAACACATTCTTTTCATCATTGTTTTGTACCTGTTCCAATGGCGTATCAGTAGAACTTGATTCTTCAGGTGAGACCTCCTGAATCTTTGCCATGTAACTGTAATGTGCTTCCAATTTCTGTTTATCAATCTCTTCATCTGATACAATCCCACTGCTTGTTTCATCTCCTGAACTTGTAACCGATGATTGAACCTCTTGAACCTTGCACTGTTGAATCTGCAACTGTCTTTCACTCAACTTTTTCAACGTCATCTTAAGCTCTTGCTCATGACTTGCTCTTTCTATTATACATTGCTCAATGGAGTTCATGTTCTGGATGATTGTTTCCTTGAATGTTTGAGCTGTCATTTTAGTGTAATCTCTGAAGTTTTCTCTTACTTCTCGATCTGATGAAAAAGATCTTGAATAAATATCGAGAGGCTTTAACAAGTCAGAGTTAATGAACCTTTCAAACTGTACTTTGATCACACTTAGAGCGGATTTGGAATCCATCTCGTGAAGTGTTTCTGCATTGAGAAGTGTTTCTAAGTTATTCATGTGTTGAGATAACTGAAACTTGAAGGTTCTGACACTATCACCAAAGAGTTGTGCAAAAGCTTGTTGATACAATATACAACCAGAGAAAGTCTGTCTTTCGAGAAGTTGAGTGGTTGATTTAAGTGCATTTAATTTGTTCAAGGAGTTTTCTTTGAAAATCTTTGCTTGCATCTGCAGTTTCTGTATCTCTGGTTCCTCTAAAACTGAACCCGAAGATGAAGTAACCTTTGTTCCCATTTTATCGTGAATTATGAAGTGTGAAAATTTTGTTGGATCTTAAGTGGATATGATGTGATTGAAGTTGTGGTTGTGTAAGCAATTCACGTTCACGGGATTTTTCACAGGATTTTATCTGTGATGTGATACTCTTTTTTTTTTGTAAATCAAACCGCTGCTAGTGTAAGCAAACCGCCGTGGACTCAAACCGCTGCCTAGTTTGGCAACTCGCCGTCTTAATATTAAAGTAACTCGCCGGATTATTTTGGTAACTCGCCGTGACTAATAACAACTCGCCGGAGTATATGGTAATCCGCCACCTATTTTTGTTGATTAAAATAATCAACTCGCCACTGTGGTCAACAAACCGCCGCTGACTTTTACCTAAAAACGTGGATCTTGTCCCCTACTTTGTCAACCGCCGCTAGAGTTATTAATTAATAAGAAACTCTCCCCAATAAACACTAGGACGATTTAATCAAATAATCCCAACTTAGCTTCTGCCCTGAATTAGGTTAGAAACATTCAATTCTAAGTGTGTATTCGAAGTTTAAACACACCTTAACTCGTTTTTCTTTGTGGATCTTCATGAACGAAGCAACTCTCCACGAAGAACACCAACTAAATTCGAATCTTTGTAGCTAGATTTCGAACTAGAGGCTTGTGTAACTCATGGAATGGCAACACATGAGCTTCTTTAGCATTAGTAACAAGAAAAACCACAAAAAAGAATTAACCACAAATTAAGCCCAAATTAGCTTTTGAGCCGTGGGCTTTAGAACTAAAATAAGCCACGAATTTCAAATTCAAACCACAAGAATCAAAACACAAATCAACCCTTAAGCTCTGATACCAATTGTAGAATCCGCGTAACACTTCACATCATATATTAAACCACGAAATGTAGATCAAGAAAAGAATGATGAGAAGATTTTTTAATAGAGAGAGAAGGAGAGAGATGAGAGAGAGAGAAGAGAGAGATGAGAGAGAAAGAGAGAGAGAGATGCGAGAATATAGTGGATAGGAAAAGGAATTAATTTAGAAATATGAACAACTAACTCTTTCTAAATAGAAAAGAGTTTATTATATACCCCGCGCGTTAGATGACGCGCAGATATTAACTATGGGGGGGGGGGGGGGGGGGGGGGGGGGGGGGGGGGGGGGGGGGGGGGGGGGGGGGGGGGGGGGGGGGGGGGGGGGGGGGGGGGGGGGGGGGGGGGGTGGGGGGGGGGGGGGGGGGGGGGGGGGGGGGGGGGGGGGGGGGGGGGGGGGGGGGGGGGGGGGGGGGGGTGGGGGGGGGGGGGGGGGGGGGGGGGGGGGGGGGGGGGTGTGGGGGGGGGGGGGGGGGATGACCCAGGCGCGGTATATTGCTGGGATTAACCAAAAACATATACATATTAATTAACTATCGAACCCGATTCCCGATACTTTCCTATTACAACGTTAACTAATTGATTGACCGATACTTAAATACATAATGAACGAACTTCATGTTCGACTCAATATTATGCTGATGCCAACTGCGCTGGATGAAGATATTGATATAGCACCACCCTAATAGATGTAACACAATAAAAACTAGCAAATGTACGCTATGATTATGAGAAAAATTCATGATAAATCCCTAAAGTCTTCACGAAAAAAAAATTATCAATGAAACATTGTAGCAGTTAGCATATCGAAGTGGAAAAAGATTTTGTCATTATAAATTTGTATGTCGCGTTTGGCATTCCGTTCGATCCTAAGCAGTATTATAAGGATGGTTCTCATATAAATATTGTGGAGGCCAAGGTACGTTTTCCTTTGTTAAAACTTTGACAAGTTGGTCTCCATGGATAAATACGGCGTATTTAGGTACACCTATACGCTGTATCAATTTAATGTCTGATACGGCGTATCAGACAATTCCCTAGACGGCGTATCATGCGTGGGTATAAAAACCCAGCATATACGCCATATTTTTCTTCACGCATACTTTTTACTCCACAAGCAAAAAAAAAAAAATACCGCGACTTTTAATTTTGAAAATCAAATTCATATTGTCTTTCTTTGCCTCCTAATCGAAAGATATGGCACCTTTACCTGCTGCTGATCAGAGACACCCTTGGCTCATATACCAGGTTGAGGGATACACCGAGGATATAGTGCACAACTATGAGAAGAGGCTTGAGACGATATGGGGGAGGTCGGTTAACCAAGTGCGCGTACTTGACTTTGACGATTTGACTCCCGATATGAGGCAGGATTTACCCTTGAGACTCAGGATGGTTTACACTGGGGGTGATGGGCAGCTGGTATTTGTGAGTCATGCTTGGAGGAGATTGTTTGGGATTCGAGCACCTCTGGTTCGCGAGTTCATTCTGGAGTTTCTCAGCACTTACAGGATGAGTGATACAGAGATAGATTTAGATGTTGGTGATACTCTATGTTTTCAATTAGGAGGTGTTAGGAGGAGGAAGAGATGGAGACAATTTATTCTGGCGTTAGGATTACACACTGAGCAAGAGATGGCAGAGGCTGGGTTTGGAGCATACTGGGTTGGTAGTGATAGAGTGATCCCCGATAAAGGGGATCTTAGGGATTACTGGATGGAGATCTCGTTTGACAGAGACTTCTTGGGGCCCATCCCTTCTTATGTTCTTATTCGAGACCCTATAAGGAGACTGTGCTACAGGATGATTGCCTATAGTATTTTAGGTAGGGGGTAGGCACCTAAGAAGGTGACCGGTGTTGATCTTTTCTATCTCCGCAGCATGGACCAAAGGACTGCTAACGTCCCACATCTATTAGCGCAGTATCTGTTTAGGCATGCCGAGGGGAGGAAGAGCGGTGTCAGGCTGTTAGGAGGTCACTTCATTGGGCGTCTGGCTGCACATTTTAGACTGTACAGTGATGAGGGATTGAGAGGATTGCAGGTAGTTACCCGTGAGCTCCCATTGATTGATCTACATGACCTTGGGAGGCTCAACATTTGTTCGAGGTACGGCAATACATGGGCTTGGGCTGCCCCGGGACCAGAGAGGCAGCAGGCTGATGCGGCTTGTTAGCCTCAAATTATATTATTAATCTCAGTCTTTATCTCATGTATGTTGTAATAGGCTAGAAGGATAAACGGGCTCGTGAACGTAATCTAATCTTGTACTAGTTCCGGACTAAGGTACATTGTAATCCCGAGCCTGGCCTAATACATTAAACCACACGGCCCAACAAAGCCTCTTTATGGCTTAGTCCATGTGGATGTAATTTATAAATACCGCCTCTTAAGATGAGAGGGTGTATTGGTTCTCATGTATTTTTTCCATAGAAAATCAACCAATTCATTCATCTCTCTTATTTCTCTCTCTAACTTCTCTTTATTTTCTTATCATTTTCTTATCTTTATTTCTTGTGTTTAATCATGGTGAAGTGAAGTGATTTCTTGGTTTCTACATTTGGTATCAAGAGCCTCAGGTGGTTTAATGGTTGTGTTGTGAGCTTATTATATTAAGCTTATTGGTTCAGGTTTTTTCACTTATTTTACATTCGGCTTATTTTTTCTTATGTTTTTATGGTTCCAAAACGTATTTAGTAAGGATTTTCTAAATGTTGTATTTGGGCTTTACAAAATAGTAGATCGTGGTTTTATAATTTGGTTTTACCAAAATCTTCAAAAGTCTACATTTTGGTTCTCAAAATTAGCTTAGTTTTCTTTTTCACAAGAGTTTGTGTCTTGTTTATTTGGTAAACAGCTTATTACAAGCTTATATGGCTTGTTCTTAGAAGTTTGACGTGGCTTATCTTTGTTCTAAAAAGGGCTTATTTTCGAGCTTATTCTTGATTCTTGATAGGCTTATCTTTGTTCGTACTACACCATTTGAAAAAGAAGAAAAGAAGAAAGGATGATAGTACTTTTTGGCTTTTTGTGGAACCGATCTGTCAAGCTAGCACAAACTAATCTATCATCATTCAAGTAGCAACCGATCTATCGTCTACTCAGTGCAAACCGATCTATTATACAAGTCTTTGAGAACCGATCTATCAAGTCTTTGAGAACCGATCTATCAAGTCTTTGAGAACCGATCTATCGTCTACTCAGTAGCAACCGATCTAACAACTTCAATGGAACCGATTTATCAAAGCCTAGAAGGAACCGATCTATCCATATCATAGTACGAAACAGTTTATCAAGGCTAAACAAGAACCAATTTATCATTTTCATTTGAGAACCAATCTATCATCTTTTGTGTAGAAACCGATTTAGCAATTCAACAGGAACAAAACATACACGTTTTAAGTCATTTTTGGTTTTTCGGTTTCGTATGACGGTTAATTACGGAACTTATAACCTATACCATTGTGATCGTGATCCTTTTTCGATCAACGTGGTATAGTTACTTTTCACCGACGATAACCGTATAACTCCGCGAGACAAGTTTTATAATCGTTGCATTTTACAAAATTCAAAATGAAGAAGACGTATACTTTGGAGGGAATTTTTTTTATTAATTAACTAGAATTAAAAAGTTACACATGCAGCCCCTGACTTTCAAGACCATTTTAAAGTTAGTCCATTGTTGCATCATTAACCTTCAAGTTGAAACTATTTTGCATCATTAGTCCTTAGTGCTTATAATTCAACCGTTAGTCTTCCAAAGTGAATCGTTTGTGCACCGTTAGTCCTTATTTGAGTTTTAATCAACCGTTAATAATTTCAAGCTGAAAGTTTGTGCACCGTTCATCGTTTTAGCTCAACAAATCATTAACAAAAGTTCAAGTTCTTCAATTTCAACAACAATTCATCATTATTTCATGGTTTCTTCTTGATTTTGTAAAATCCCGCTAAAGATTCAATTCTTTTCTCGGTTTAAATCAAAGACTTGTAAAATCCCATGACCGTTAATTGATTTCAATCTACAACAACCATCACTTTACCTACTTAAGATCCTACAAATCATTTTCACTTCATAATTCAACAATCATTCACCATGACTACTCCAATTACAACTTCCACAACCGACAGTCAAATGCATAACAACATCATGGCAGCTGGTTCAAGGGATCGTCCACCAATGCTTGCAACGGGAAGATATGCTCAATGGCAATCACATGTCTTAAGATACACTGATACAAGACCAAATGGTGTGCCTTAAGGAAATGCATTCTTCAAGGTCCTTACACTTCCACTACTGTCACAATCCCAGTTGTACCTGCAACAAATGATACTCCAGCAGTTCCAGAACGAACAACAATTGAGACAATCTTGACTATGTCTCCTAAAAACAAAGCTCATTATGAATCAGAAAAGGAAGCAATCCATTTGCTATTGACTGGAATTGGGGATGAAATCTACTCAACTGTTGATGCATGCAAGACAGCTCATGAAATGTGGATAGCTATTAAAAGGCTACAACAAGGTGAATCCCTCAACATTCAGGATGTCAAGACTAATTTGTTTTGGGAATTTGGAAAATTCACTTCTCATGAAGGAGAGTCCATGGAGTTATATTACTTCTGATTTTATAAGATGATGAATGAAATGATAAGAAACAACTTGACAGTTGCTACGATGCAAGTTAATGTTCAGTTTCTTTAACAACTTCAACCAGAATGGTCAAGGTTTGTGACAATTGTCAAGCAACAACACGACTTGGATACAGTCTCATATCACAAGCTCTTTGACGTTCTGAAACAGTATCAAAAGGAAGTTAATGAAATCCGTGCTGAAAGAATAGCCAAGAATGCTAACCCATTAGCACTTGTTGTTATTGCTTCATCTTATCCAGATCTTATTATCAAGCACCAAAATCACACAAACCATATTGCACCAACATTCAATACAATCATCTCACACAGATCTAATGCATCTACCCAAATTCAAAGCAAATAGATAGCCAAACCCAATCACACCTCCATCTAAGTCCCCCAGCTTCTAAAGAAGACCATTTGCCGGGGGGGGGGGGTGAACAGCCAGAAGGATAAGGATACGCAAAAAAAGTTAACACTCATTGCAAATACTTCAAAAGGCTCTACAAACCTACCAACAACAACTTCAGAACTTCCTCAAACACCAAAAACAAGAATGTGGATAATTTCCCAAGGTACAAGAATGACAATCAGACTGGACAGTTTAGGAATCATAGGACAGTGAATGTTGCTGGGGCTAGGGAGACTGTAGGCAGTCAGGTAGTGCAGCAGACTGGGATACAGTGTTTCAACTGCAAGGAATTTGGTCATTTTGCTAAGGAATGCAGGAAGCCAAAAAGGGTTAAAGACTCCACGTATCACAAGGAAAAGATGTTGCTATGCAAACAAGCTGAGAAAGGTGTTCCACTACAAGCAGAGCAATCTGATTGGCTAGCAGACACGGATGAAGAGATTGATGAACAAGAATTGGAAGCACATTACAGCTATATGGCAAAGATCCAGGAGGTTCCTACAACAGACTCAGGAACTGATTCTGAGCCACTGGAACATGTACAATACGATGTTGGATATAATGTGTTTTGCCAAAGAAGACATCATTCTAAGAGACCTGAATCCACTAGTAACACATGTTTAGTGGAAAAGGATGATAGTAATGTCACTCCTGATTCACCGGATATGTGTGATAATGATATTCAGATTGACCAAAATGCTGAAGATGAGCGTGCTACGCTTGCTAATTTAATTGCAAATTTAAAACTTGATGTTGATGAAAATAAAAAGATTCAAAAGCAATTAAAGAAAGAAAACGCATCATTGACTCAAGAATTGAAAGAGTAAAATCAAGCTCTTGTCAGAGACTAGTAGAACCCTAGGGAAGCTAATATGAAATTCGGGATAGTTGCCTAATTGCACTTCAAAACAAACAGACCTGAGCTTGAGAAGTACAGGGCTTTAATGACCGTACAGTTGATTATGACAAACTTGAACGTAAGTTAAATGAAACTCTAGGACTATTAGCTCAAAAAGAATTGACATAAAAGAAGGTTTAAAACTTAAAGCCAAGAAATTTTAGTTGTTAAAGAGAAACACGATGATTAGTCAAACAAGAGTCTTTAACAAGTCACAATTTGATGGTCCTTGTCAAAGAGAAAAACAAAGGTAAAAACGATTGAAACTAAGGAAGAAAAAAGACAATGAATAAATGATTTTAGTGTAAAAGTAATTAGAGTTATAGAATGAAATTGTTTACAAAAGGAATCAATCAATACAAACCATTCACATGTTAGCTCCCAAAGGCCCAACATTCAATGGTAGACCAACCTTTGCAAATCCATAGTACCTCAAAAAGGCTTAATTTGAGAAACCATATTTGTATGCAATCCCATATGACCAATCTGATCCTGCAAACAGACTCGTCCCCGATAGGGAAGAGACTCTGACTCTTGAAAAAGAGAGTCGATCAAAATTGAATAAAGACTTAGTGAGACCTTATGACTACACAAAGCTAAATAGTCTTTATGAAATTTTCAAACCAGCGTCACAGGAATATCATGAACAGTTGGCACATGCAAATGAAGTAAGAAAGAAAATGTGGAGAAAATCTTTTGTGAAATCTAAACCAAATATTTTCAAAAACATCGGTTTCTTACCTGTTTCCAAATCAATAAGTAAAAGTAGACAAGCATATAATGTAATGACGAATAACATAAATCATTTTAAAGAACTTGTTGATCAAGCTTGGGTAAAGCATTCTCATGATCATTTTCGTGCACCAACTGCTCTTGATATGGAAGTGCTAATAAAAACATGTTTGATGCCTCTTGCCATAAAGACACAGAATGATAGTTTCACATTTGTTCATGAACTTAAGCAAGAAATGCATGCTGATTTAAAGTACGTTGAATCCCTTGAAAATGAAATTGACGAACTTGAATCTGATAAAGCAGAATTTTCAAACATGTATGATATACTTTTGCAAGAATGTGTGTCTAATGATGTTATGTGTTCTTATTTGCATTCGTTATCTGATTTAGATGCTCACAATGAATTGCAATGCTTATATCTTCATAAAGTGAAAGAATGTGAATGTCTTGCACAAAAGCTTTCGAAACAAACTGAATCTGTTAGTAAAGAAGTTTATACTGAGCTTTTATGAAGTTTTGCTAAATTAGAAAAAACTGATTTTTTCCTCTTGCACTTGCCATTACAACAATGTCAAGAACAAATGAAAAATGACACAGTTTGCAAAGAAAAAGCGTCAAATGTATTTCTAAAAGAACGTGAACAATATTTCAAAATACAAGATTTGAAAGCTCAATTACAAGACAAGAACATTGCCATAAGTGAGTTAAAGAAACTCATTGAGAAATGCAAAGGAAAGTCTGTGGAAACTAAGTTTGATAAACCATTTGTTGTTCGACAACCAAATGCTCAAAGGATTCCAAAACCATCAGTTTTAGGCAAACCGGCTCCTTTTTCAGACTCTCTTGAGAGGAAAAGTTTTTCACAAACAAAGTCGGTTCCCAAAACTAATGTGTCAGAGGGTTTATCAAAACCATTCACTACACAGATTTAACCTCAAATAGAAAAGCAAGCTGTAAGAAACACAAATGTCATTAAACCAGGCATGTATCAAATTGACACTAAGACAACACAAACTAGAGCACCTCAGCTGCCTCAGACTTCTAGGAATACTAATCCTCGCGTGTCTACCTCTACAAGAGTAATTCACAACACTAATGTTAGCATACCACAGCTTAGGAGCACTCAAATGAAAGATAAAGTTGTACCAAACAATAGTCAAGTGAAGGATAAGAAGACTGAAGTAGAAGACCACCCTAGGATTTCTAGTATTTCTAATAAAACAAAGTCTGTAACTGCGTGTAATGACAGTTTAAAATCCAGAACTTCAAATGTTAATGCTGTTTGTGCTACTTGTGGAAAATGTGTGTTTAATTTGAATCATGATACTTGTGTTTCTAAATTTTTGAATGACGTGAATACTAGAACTAAGAAGCCTAAAGTAGTGCTTATTAGTACTAGAAAACCCAAAAGTCAAGCAAAGAAATCTATTGCAACACCCCCTAAGGAAACAGTTGCATCAAAAACCACTATCTAAAAATCCAAGAGTTACTATAGCATGCTGTATGAGAAAACTAGTATGGCATAGAAATGGTGGATAGAGCAACAATGCCCATCAGGATATAAATGGGTTCCTAAGACAAAAATGAAATGGGTGCCTAAAGTTAGGAATGAAAATGTGAACAAGAGAGTTAGTTTTGCTATAGATAATGCATCTAGGATAACTAATGTCTTGAAACTCACAAATACTTTAGGATCCAATTTGTCAAGTATTCCATCGTCCTCTAATTCTCTTGCAGATTGTTCAACTCATCCTATTCATTGTTGACTCTAGATGCACAAAGCACATGACGGGCAATCTAACGCTGCTGTGCAATTTTGTTGAAAAATATCTGGGTACCGTTCGTTTTGGCAATGATCAATTTGCTCTAATTCTTGGTTATAGAGATTTGGTTCAAGGAAATATCACGATCAACAGGGTTTATTACGTCGAAGGCCTCAATCACAATCTCTTCTCGGTTGGCAATTTTGTGATGCAGATTTGGATGTTGCTTTTCAAAAATCTACGTGTTTCGTTTGAGATCTTCAGGGAAACGATTTACTAACCAGTAACCGTGGATCTGATCTCTATACAAGTTCCCTTCAAGAAACAACTTCAACAACTCCAATCTTTCTCATGGATAAAGACTCACCAACTCAAGCATGGTTATGGCATCGAAGACTTTCTTATCTTAACTTCGAGTTTTTTAATGGGTTTAACATAATAACTTGCTTTCAAATAAGGATGTCATGATTGGTTTACCAAAACTGAAATATGTCAAGGATCAACTATGTTCTTCTTGTGAAGTGAGTAAAGGAAAAAGAAGTTCATTCAAGACAAAGGTTGTTCCAAGTTCGAAAGGACGGCTAAATTTGCTTCATATAGACTTATGTGGTCCAATGCGGTATGGCTAGCATAAATGGAAGAAATATATTTCCGGATAATTAGAGACGACCTAACTCCAGATATACTTGACTCCTATTTTTAAGATCCAAGGAATGAAAACACCAGAAGTTCTAAAAGATTTCCTTCACAATAATCAACGAAATCTTAAGCCCTAGTAATTTCATTGTCGAACCTGACTAGGCAAAGAGTTTTCTATACAAGATAACACTCCATGCATTCTTCAAAGAAAAAGGAATTGAGCATCAAACCTTTACTCCTCGAACACCTGAACAGAACGGCGCTGTCGAAAAGACGAACCAACTCTGGTTGAGGTTGTTCGAACGATGCTTTCAGCTTTTAAACTTCCTTTATTCTTTTGGGCTGAAACAATTGCAATCGCATGATATCCTCAAAACAAATCTATCATCATCTCGACACATGAGAAGACTGCATATCACATCATCAATGATAGAAAACCTTCAATTAGACACCTTCACATCTTTGGTTGCACCTGTTACTTAACCAGAGATGGTGAAAATCTTGATAAGATGAAAGAAAAAGGGGATACGTATATTCTGGTGGGATACTCCACTCAGTCTAAGGGATATCATGTTTACAACAAGAGAACTCGATTAATAGTTGAATCCATACATCTTCGATTTGATGAAATCAAAGAGATGTTAAAGGCGTCAGATTATGACAACTCTGGCCCCGTCCCCCAACTACAAAATGTTTCTCCTTCAGCAGATACAACAGTTCCGTCACAACAAGAGTTGGATCTTCTTTTTGGTCCTTTGTACGATGAATTTTTCAATGCAGGTACTTCAAGTGTCAACAAGTCTTCTTCTCCCACCGACAATTCTAAACAACAAGACACACCACCTACAACGAATAATCCATCTTCAACAGAACCAACAACTCCAACAAATGTTAATGCTGAGGAAAACAACGAAAATCAAGCAGCAGATACACAGTTCCAACAAGATGAATTTATCAATCCTTTCTGTACACCGGTACGAGAAGTTGCTGAGTCTTCCTCACACAATATTGATAATTCAAATATGCATACCTTCAATCAACCACAAGATTCTGAATACCGATGGACAAAAGATCACCTGTTATCTCAAGTTCATGGAAATCCATCCAAGCCAGTGCAAACAAGATGACAACTTGCAACAGATCCTGAAATGTGTATGTTCGCGCTCACCGTGAGTACTGCTGAACCAAAAACCATTAAGGAAGCAATGGCTGATTCTGCATGGATAGAGGCAATGCAGGAAGAGCTTCATCAGTTTGACAGACTCCAAGTCTGGGAACTCGTTGACAAACCCTTTGGCAAGAACGTAATCAAGCTAAAGTGGTTATGGAAGAACAAAAAGGATGAAGACCAAACTGTAATTCGCAATAAGGCACGACTTGTAGCTAAGGGTTATGCTCAGGAAGAGGGTATTGATTTCGAGGAATCATTTGCTCCAGTTGCTCGCTTGGAAGCTGTTCGGATTTTCGTCGCATATGTTGCACACAAGTCTTTTCCAATTTATCAGATGGACGTAAAAATGGCATTTCTTAATGGTCCACTGAAGGAGGAGGTTTATGTTGCACAACCAGATGGGTTCGTTGATCCTGATCATCCAGAAAAGGTTTACCGCTTAAGGAAAGCTCTATATGGATTGAAACAAGCTCCGAGAGCCTGGTATGATGAACTCTCAAATTTCCTGATGTCCAAAGGTTTTACTAAAGGTACAATTGACCCTACTCTATTCACGATAAGATACGGGGAGGACATTCTACTTGTGCAAATTTACGTCGACGACATTATTTTCGGGTCTACAAACCCTAAATTTTCTAAACGATTTGAAAAATTAATGCATAGTAGATTTGAGATGTCCTTAATGGGGGAAATGAAATTCTTTTTAGGACTTCAGATCTACCAATCCCCACGAGGTATCTTCATCAATCAGGCCAAGTATGCTTTAGAGATACTTAAAAAATATGGTATGGAAAAAGATCAATGCATTGGTACACCAATGGCTACGAAACCTAAATTAGATGCAGACTTGAGTGGAAAACTTGTAGACCATACTGACTACTAGTAGACCAGATATAGTACAAGCAGTATGTTATTGTGCAAGATATCAAGCAAGACCGACTAAAAAACACCTCAAAGGGGTTAAAAGGATCTTTCTATACTTAAGGGGTACCATTAACATGGGACTCTGGTATCCAAAGGATTCTGGCTTTGAACTAACAGCTTTTTCAGATGCCGACCATGCTAGATACATTGATACTTGCAAAAGCACTCTGAGGATATAACAATTCTAGGTGATAAATTAGTCCAGACTATCGATGACAAATAGAGCAAGATTGTTACTGCAATGTCATCAGCAGTGGCCTGAGTATTGGCATATCTGCAAGTTTAAGCCTCAATAATATGGATGCAGACACAACTAAGATTCAATGGCTTCAACTACAACAAAATGCCATTGTATTGCGACTCTCAATCAGCCATAGCAATCTCATGCAACCCCGTGCAGCACTCCCATACCAAGCACATCCATACTCGATATCATTTCATCAAGGAACAAGTTGAAAACGGTATAATTGAATTGTACTTTTTCAAAACTGAATACCAATTAGCTGATATGTTTACTAAAGCCTTACCCGAATATAGGTTTTAGTATCTTGTCAAACGAATGAATCTGCTTGATATTTCATCAAACATCGAACATGTAAATATTTTTGAAAAAGAAAATACAAAATATAAAACATATAAAAAGAAAAATACAAAAATAGAAAAAATTTCAAAAACAAAATACAAAATACAAAATCGAAAAAATTTCAAAAATACCAAAAAGAATCTTTTCGACATGTCTCTTGGAATCGATAACAATTACGCTAGAAATGTCGATTAACATTGACACGGGTGTGTAAATGAAGTTCAAGCAGGAGTTTCAAATGTTTTCAAAACATGTCATTTCTAATTTTCTTTATGACTTGTAATTGCTCTCAGATTACAACTCGGACCCGAACGACAAAGGAGAGTGTACGTTTCAGTGCGCTTATCCTTAGAGTTAGAAGAGAGTCCATCTAACATATTTTTTTCAAAAGTTAACCCAATTTTTCAATAATTTCTCACTGACTATTCATTATCTTTCAAAATTGTGTGTTCAACACTCCATCCCTTATAAAGTTTTACAAGACAATTCTTCTACATTTAGTGTCATTTTTAAAATACGTTAATGTTTGAGGGAGAGTTGTTCAAAAAACAAAGTTTTAATGATTTTGGATACATCATCTCATGACAATTCTTATGTATTCAAAACATTATAAAAAGTCTTAATAACAACTCAGTAATAATAATGACTACTCAATAGAATTGTAATTTTATAAGATAATTTAAGTGGTTGATACAAATTTTCAAGAATTCTTTAATGATAATTCAAATCTTTCAACAAATATATTGTGTTCAACAAATGCTAACCCTCACTCTATATTCATTTTACAACTTGGTATATTTTTTTTGGTGTTAAACATATGTAAAATTGAGGGGGAGCAAGTTAATGTTCCATATATTTCATGCTAAGTATAAAAGTTTTCTCCACAGGATTTTCATGATAAATTTTACTCATATGGTATTTCAAAAACTAAGTGAATTAGTATTTAAAATAAGAGGAGAAATGTAATTAAAAAGTGATCTTAAAAATAATAAGTGATCTAATCGACTCAAAGTGCTTTTTACTCTACGAAAAAAGGTTTTATGGTTTCGATCTTATACCCAACAACATCTTAATCTCACGACGATCCTAAAGTCATAAGGTGGTTAGGTTAGGAATCAGTCGTGTGATCCAACCAGAATCAAAGGGATCTACCCAAGGACACTCTATAGTTAGAAATAGCAGTCCTTAGGTATGAATTGGAGATGAATGAGTTTTAAGGGGAATAATCCGACTAAGATTGAGCTTAACACAGGAATAAACACAACAATGGTTAATAATGACGCCTGGTAACATTGAGGGGTTAGAAGAATGAAAAAAGAAAAGTTATGGATAAAGGGTGAAAATAAAGCAGCCCTCCCTACACCTTAGGCAGAAACCGGGTCAATACATAATCTATTGGTTTTCACAAAGATGAATTCTGATATTGAAGAATGACATCATGGACCCAGTGATGCAATGCACAACCCTTCCCAGCCATTCAAGTTTCTCTCAACAGATACTTGTCTCATTTGTCACGGAGATACACACGACTTCTATTGACTTTCTCACTCTGAGTTAGTTGATATTGAATAGGTGGCAGTCTGCTCCAGCCTCCGATTACTAAAACCAAAACGCACTAATCGAGTCTAGAGCCAAGAGATCAATAAATAAATCTCATTAGGACACATTCCATTACAAACACTTGTTGAACATCATCAAGTTCACAAGCTGTTAACAAGAGTCCTACGCATTATCCTTGTGATTTTGCCAGAACATCCGAGTGATACTTAAGTATTCACAGTGAAGATGGAAATCCTGCTTGAGCCAACATCAAACAAGCTCTTGGTAGGTGACTTGTGTGATTCTATATGAATCAAACTTGTGTCAACTGGAAAGAAACGATGGTGCGATTCCATGTGAATCAAACTTGTTCCAGTAAATGAATTGACGACTCAATCGGTAAGATAGTAACTAACCGATTCACTCATATCGTGTTGTCTGCTTTGAGACGTTCCGATATTGAGAACAAGCTAGCATGGTGAATCTAATACATCTGTGTTAGAGGATCTTACGCTTAAAGCTAGAAATCCTGTCAAGGAGATTCTTCTAAATTGAATCTACCTGATCACAGGTTGGTCCTCACGGAACCAGAGGTTAATCCAACCAAATCCGGGCGAATGACAAAGCCATATTCGTCCACAAGCTTTATTGCTGACTGTTTTATTTCAGGATTCATATAAAGATGGAGATGGAGACACCTCATTCCAGCTGAGTCGGATTCATTACCACATGCTCATGCTCAAACTACAAAGACATACTATAAGCATCAAGATTCAAGAATCAAGAAAGCTCAAGAATTAAAGACAAAGACTTCCGCAAACTCTGATATTAAAGATAACTCCTCAAAAACAAGCTTCGCGAGATTTATTAAAGACTTTCAAGAAGATGAAAAGTAGAGCATGTTTGGTTCAAAACACAAGCATCTCGAAGGTAGCAAAGACGATTAAGACTGAAGGATAAAGATTTAAAGATCTCGAACGTAAAGACGAAGTCGAAAGACAATGACAAAGGCTCAAGATCAAAGATCACACAACATGAAAGAACAAGCCTACAACATAATAAAGACCAAAGACTCAAGAACTCAATGACAAAGCAATCTCAAGAAGTTCAAGGAAGCAAGATTCAAGATCTCACCTCAGGAATTCGAAGACCACACATTATGGGAGATTGTTAGCCTCAAATATGTCTGTGAACATGGAAGCTCAGAATCTGCAGGAAGCCTCGCTTCGAGGAAGATTGTTGGCCTCAAGATAACGAGTCTAACATGAAAGCTTGGAATCTCTCAGAAACCAAGCTTAGGGGGAGATTGTTAGCCTCAAATTATATTATTAATCTCGGTCTTTATCTCATGTATGTTGTAATAGGCTAGAAGGGTAAACGGGCTCGTGAACGTAATCTAATCTTGTACTAGTTCCGGACTAAGGTCCATTGTAATCCCGAGCCCGGCCCAAGACATTAAACCACACGGCCCAACAAAGCCTCTCTATGGCCGGCCCATGTGGTGTAAGTATAAATACCCCTCTCTAAGGATGGAGAGGGTGTTGGTTCTCATTGTATTTTTTACATAGTAATCAACCATTCTTATTCTTCTCTCTTTATTTTCTCTCTCTAACTTCTCTCTATTTTCTTATCATCTTCTTATCTTTATTTATTATGTTTAATCATGGTGAAGTGAAGTGATTTCTTGGTTTCTACATGGCTGGTGCCCATGAGGCGGATGAGACTGGTTCGGCAGTCGACGAGGGTGATCAAGATGTTCCAGCACCTGCGCAGGCACCTCCGCCACCTCCACCCACTCCTCAGCCCCGGACTATGTCACAGAGGATTGAGAGGATTGAGGAGGATATGCGTGGTTTACGACACGATGTTGTAGGCTTGCGAGGAGTTGTCAAGAGCTTTACTACCGAGCAGTCTAGAGTCTCCACTTGGCTGATCAGTTATATGACACAACTCATGGACGCGAGCGGCCATACTTATCAGCCATTCAATAACACCCTTGTCGGTAGCTCACGGATGCCCTACCAGAGGCATGTCAGACCTAGGACAGGCGATGTCAGTACCTCCGCAGCCCCTCATACCGATGACCAGCCCGACCCTTGATCTCTTCCTTTTTCTCCTTTTGATTATTATCTTTTATGGGCTTGTACTGTACATTAAACTTATGAAACTCTGATTACCGATTTCCTTTTGATATATTATATGATCTCGGTTTATTTATGTGTGATAGAATCAAGACTGGCAGTAAGTTCAGTAACACGGCTCATTGATTGATTACAGGTTCGAAATCCCAAAACCATTGCTTGAAAAGAAAAAGTGTTGCGACAGAAAAAGGTCGAACTTAAAGACCAGCTGAAACAAAAGTGCTTCCTAGGAGACAACCCGGTCATTTTAATTATTTGATACATGAGTCTGTCTTCCCAGACACTCTATACGGCGAATCAAACCCCTCTGGATACGGCGTATAGAAGTGTCTGGATGTTATCAGTTTTAAAAACTTAACATTTAATTTCCACTATTTAATTGTTTTTACAGGAACCATACGGCGTATCCTAGGGGTGAGCATATGTACCGAGAACCGCGGTTTCAAACCGAACCGAACCGGAACCGACCCAACCCGAACCGAATTTTTGAACTGCGGTTCGGTTTCGGTTCCTCAATATGTCAAAATTTCGGTTCTCGGTTCGGTTCGGTTTGGAACCGCGGTTCTCGGTTCCAGAACCGAAGAACCGCCGACTTCAAATATATGGGATTTTTATTAGATTTTTGGTTTTTTTACGTGATACTTCAAACATTCATCGTGATTTTAATAGTTTAACAAGGTACAATAGTTTCATCCTTGTTGCAACTTCATGTTTATATTTCTTCATAACAATTACATTAACACATAATTCAAAAATTCATACATTCTCGTTATTGAAAAGAGTCTCACGGCCGGCACGGGGAAAGAATAGCGTCCTGGTATCAGGTAAGGTACGTAGATGTGTGAAACACATTAAGAATATTGAGTTTTTGGATGTTTTTTAGAAATTAGCGGTTCCAATCGGGTAGAACCGAAAATACCCGAACCGAACCCGAGAACCGAAGCGGAACCGAAACATACTCTCGGTTCGGTTCTCGGTTCCTAAAATATATGTTTTTTGGTTCTCGGTTCTCTCAGTTCTGGGTCGGTTCGGTGCGGTTCCGGAACCGCACTCACCCTTAGCGTATCCTAGGGTTTGGGATATGGCGTATTGATCCTTGTACAGTTGCGTATTTAATTGTTTTCTTGTACCATTGTAGCGAGATAGAAATTGCACTTGTCTTCTAATCATTTATGTAGGACCTTGATGAAACTATGATATGGTTTAATCTGAAAAAGACATGTGTTAAACTTATCCGGGCATGCTAAAGCCCTAGTCAACACACTTTTTGCTCAAGAACTCATCTTGGAGAATTATCACGAGCGAAACATCAAGAGGTTTTCCATTCTAATTCTATTTTCCCTTATTATTTAATTGTTTATCCTATTACAACAGGACGATGTAATAATTTAAGTGGAAGAATGGAGAATATAGTAACGTACTTTACATTCTTTTTAACAATAACATGCAAAGTGCTTAAAAACGGCCATATTAAAAAAAATTCAGCATAAGTTTTGTAAAAATCACTAATTACATTACCTAGCGTACTATAACCCTTGATACATATTGTGAGAATTAAGCCTATCCCGTTTCCAACTGCTTACTAAAAATTCTACAAATTATGAGTGTGTCGGTGATGTAGTGGACTTTAGAACTTGGCATGGTATATCACTCGAGACCGCAATGATTAGTACTATGGATTTAGATGGAGGAACATGTTCAACTGATAAATTTCTAGGATTAAACCAAATAGCCTACACATCGTAAAAATTAACTAACTACACTGGTTAGTTAACTCCCGTGTAACCCTTTGTTTACTCTTACTTTTAGAGTAAGATTCCCTAAAACAACCTGTTGAGCCATTCCTTTCTTTTTTTTACACCATATTATATGTTTCGTTACACCTTAACCTATCGTGTAGATTAAGCCTATTCTTATCAAAGTTGCTAGTTACTTTCGTGTAAAGTTTTGTATTTCCCGTGTCAAAGTAATTTTTTCTATCTCTGTAATGGTCGGGAAATTGCACAATGCAATGAGAAAAATATGTAGCTCATGTGTTTCATTACTTTCGCGATTATGAATCATGTTTGAAGAACAAGTGTTACAAGGAAAAGATTATCCGGACGAATTATGATATTGAAGACGATGGAATTAAACCGAGATTTATGATGTATTGTAAAAAAATGGGAAAAAAAGAGGGAAGAAAAATAGTTGGTTCAAAAGAAGTTTATACCAAAGGAATTACTTAGAAGGATCGATTGTTCGTTGATACATTACAAAAATCAACAATGTAAAGTTTTGTAAAAAGTGGCCGATATCACCACTTATTCTGTAAAAGTATGTAAAGAGCGGGATGCAAGGGAAGTTAACCGTTATAGGAACCCCAACTTAGGTTGTCTTTGTCATTTCTATGATCGAGGTGTTTGTCTATATGTTCGATTCTTTATCATGAAACGGTCGGGGGAAAGTTACTAGCAACCGTACCTTATTTGTTGGCTTAGTCTATTTGTTTTGTGAATTTTTATTTAACATCCATTTTACTTCCCTTTCCTAGCCACTAACCTTAAGATCTACTCTAACGAGAACTTGTACGAGCATGCACGTCTATTCTGTCGTTATGGCCATGTATGCATGTCTCAGCTGCCTTGTTGGATGACGACTTTTGGTGAAAGTTAGAAGCTCCCTACCCTATATTGTTCTTTATCCTAACCGCTAGTTAAACACGAACAGGGATGTGATCAGATTGTATGTGTCTATTCCATCATTACGACCGTGTATGTACGATGCAGCTGTCTTGTTGGTGTGGTACTTATGGTGAAAGAATGTTGAATGATCAACCCTAAGCCTTCTTAACCCAATTTATCTTTTGACTTGTTCTTCCTTAGCTTTAGCGGTGGAGATGTGTATCCTTGCCAAGCTTATGATACGAAACTAATCACGACCGAGCAATTGAGCGTACTACTTAAATGTTGCACCCTAGATTAGTTGAGTGATCCGAGTGTATTCATTTCCATATTTCGTAAGGAGCTTGGTTATGTATAGGTGATTAGGACAAAACGATGCTTAAACGAAAAATCCTTAACTTCGGTGGGGACACATTTTCATAAACTAAAACTTTTTCTAAGGTCTACTTAAGGACAAGTAAGATTCAAGTGAGGGGATATTTGATGACATCAAATAACGTCACTTTATTATATCATTTATCCCATCTATTTTTCCCACTTTTATATAATTATTGCATTATTTGGTACTTAATTACTTTAAAGTTGATAAATGCAGTAATTCAGAAGTGTTTTGTGAAGACATGCTAAAAGGCGCACAATTTGGAGCTAAAACGAAGACATCTAAAGATTTCTGAAACTTCACCAATACGCCATCCAACTAAGAAGATATGGCATATCTGCCCCAAGACTTCATAAGAAAATGCGTTTGACCAATTCTCAATACGGCGTATCCATGCTATCTTCATACGCCATATCCATGAAGATAACTATTCGAAGATACAGCAAATCAAGTAAACTGGGAACGATATCAAAGATTTATTACGAACGTAACGCGCACTCCAAGGAATCCAACCTAATACGCCGTATCGACCTATCTGGATACGACGTATCGAGTATTTTTCAGCAACTATAAATAGAAGACTCAAAAACGAG
>BQNB010075126.1:4177-31573 GCA_026074375.1 Tanacetum coccineum | reverse complement strand
GTTGTTGTAGAGATCATCCATGCTCATTGTCTCCGAATCAGCTTTACTCCTCCACATAACAGCATGTGTGTTCCACTCAAGTGACAAACTTCTTAATAATTTTTTATTAACACTTTCATCCAGAAGCTCCAACTGACTCACAAGATTTTGAAGCCTATCAAAAGTTTGATCAAGCATCTCTGAGCTTGGAGCAGTGAAGTTTTCATATTGCTTCTTTAAGAGATTCCTTTGAGTCTTTTTAGTAGCTTCATTCCCACCAAATCTCTTTTCAATAGCTTCCAGCAACAACTTAACATCCTTTATAGAGTTAAACTTTAACTAATGTTCATTGGGAATGCCCGTCATTAAAGTACTTCTAGCCTTCACTTCTAATCTTCTCGTAGCCTTTTCTTCGGTAGTTATAATAGGCATCACTTTCATGACACCTTTTACCATTTGTGTTTTTGGCAAGGTTGCACCATTCTCAATGACTTCTCAGAGTGCATAGTCTATCATCTGGATGTATTGTTCAATCCTCATCCTCCATAACTCAAACCAACCCGGTTTGAGGATGGAAACTTTGGATGCAGCCACCATGTGTGCAGAATATTGATCCATATCTTCTAGCAAAGTTTCTCAAAGCAACAAGCTCTGATACCACTTGTTGGTCCCACTTCAACACTTCTATAGATCGAATTCCTTAAGCTTGTTTAAGGTTTAGTTATATTAGATAAATCTAACACAGCTATAGTAGAAACTTTGTGTAAATGTATTAAAGATTATGCAGAATCTAATCTTTTATAAGAAGAATTTTCAATGGAACAGTAAAACACAATGAACATATAATTCAACAAAACATAAAAGCTCCAATATTATTAAGCAAATATTACGAATACTCTCAAAGTATTAGGGTTACAAAGACCTTGAAGCTATGATAATTCTATGAATGACTCATTTTTTATTTTCCTTTTTTTCAATCTCTATGTCCTAGGACCTCCTTTTATACACCAAGGAGTCCTATACGGCTTACAATACTTTCCTAAGTAATCATAATCTTCTAAACAAATAACTTATACATATCATTTACCAAAATATCTTAAACAAATCACATAAGCAGTACTAACTAACTCAGCAGTACTAACTTCTTCACTAGCAGCATTAACTCCTTCAGCAGCATTAACTTTGTACTAACAGTAGTAACTTTTGTACTAGCAGTAGTAACTACTTAGCATATATTCTAGTCTTTATCTTTGAGTAGTCTTAACTTCCACTAGCAGTAGTAACTTCCTCTAGAAGTAGTAACTTTGTACTGGCAGTTGTAACATCACTAGTAGTCTTAAATACTTAGAATAATTTTCATTGAAATTCTCCAGCAGCACTAACTTTAAATTAGCAGCATTAACATCAATAAGAGTAGTAGTAACTCCAAACAACATCAAGAAGCTTTTGATCCCAACAGAGCCCTTAAGATATCTTAAGACTCTTAAGGTAGCATCTAAATGAGATTCAAGAGGATCATGCATATATTAACTCAAACAATGAACAACATAGTAAGATTAGGTCTAGTATTGGTAAGGTATATCAATTTTCCAATCAACTTTTGATAATTACCAATATCACTTATCAACTTATCCTCATCTGACTCAATATGATTCAAAGTTGTATTCTCAGGTAAAGGGGTTGTTGTGTCATTGTGCGTAGGTATTATTTATTATCAAGTTTTAGAGCTATATTCTGCTGACATTACCTAAAAACAACACTAACGGGTAGTGTACCCGATCAGTTGTAGCTTCGTTGGTAACTAGGGTGTCAATCACTAAGAGCAAAAGCGTTAATTCTTAGTTCTATCAATATTTTAGTTTATCTATGTTAGTTCTAATCTATGTTAATTCTAAGTTAAACCTATGCTAAACCTATTTCTAACAGATAAGGAGGGGTTTTCAGTCTGAGAGACTGGCACAAGTTTGGTGGTGACTTAAATCTTCTTCCGCTACCAAAACACACCCAAGACAATAATCAAAAGATAGAAGAGCGGTCAAGCCAATTTTAAGGAAACTGTATTAACCATGATTAATCATATATAATGGTGGTTTGTTTATTTAGTGCAATGAATGACTTATCTTGAGGGTTATATCTTTCCTAGATTTAGGCAGTACTTCTTCTTAAAACCTAGTCACGTTGAATTCTGTCACAATTAAACGCATCCGTATAAAGTATTTTCTTTGCTGATTATAATGTATTCACCCTCTTGAAAGCTCTGTCAAACATCTTCTGAATAGAATCAAAAGATTTGTTCTTCAAGTCTTTGGGCTTCTTTCCTTCCATATTCTTTAGGTAAGTACACATGTTTTTTCTTTGTTGAGCTTGGGTTGGTGGTTTGTTCTCTCCTCCTGCTGCACTTATAAGTACAAAGAGTTTTCTTCCTTTATTCCAAAGTTGTTGAAATAATTATTGCCTATTCTTCAACTGACAACTCTTCGTTGCTCCTCTGCATTGCAGGCTTTGAGCTATCATAATCATCTTAATCGTCGCTTGAATATCACACCCATTCTTCAATCATCAACTTGGCTTCATCCTTCTCCCTTGCAAGTCTTTCTTTTTCATCAAACTCAGCTTGTAATCTTTTAGCAGTTTCTTCATCAAGCCTGATTAGATCTTTCTTTTTCATAGACTTCACAGGTTCTTTTACCACATTCCTTTACCCATTGTCCTTGAAGGTTCATGTAAGACATTTGTTGTTGTTGTTTTTATTGTAGATGGCTCTTTATAACAACTCTTTTTACTTTTAGATTTTTTAACATTTATCAAAGCTTGCAAGTGCTTATGCCGAAAGTAACTTCATCAATAGTTAATCCCACTTATAGCGCAACTTCCTTTGTTCTAAAAATCTACAAACACCTCATAACCAGTCAAAGTATTCACATCAAACATCTCAGCATCATCTTGAACATTAACTAGGGTAATGTCTTCATCAGCATCAATAGCATTAATCCTCCTCCCTTGTTTGGATGCATCCTCACCCAAACTATCTTCATCTCCAGAGGATTCAACCCTTCTAAACATACCAACTTTATGTAACCTCTTTAGTCCATGAGTTCTTAACCTCTTTTTCTATTCAAGCTTCTTGACCATCCTCTTTAAACTAACAATCTCTTCAGCTTGTGTGGTCTTTGTCTTCTCCAAATCAAGAACCCTTTATTTTAAATTGGTACATAATTCCATCAACTCCTTTAGTTTAAGACTATCCTCACCACTTCAAAGTGTGCTACCTCTTTTGAGCAGTGGATCATTAGAAAGTTTAGATACATTCTCAAACCTAGTTTGAGCAATTGTATCCCCCATAGTTTCTTGGCACCTAGGACCACCACCTGAATTAGTTCTTAGGGTACTAGATTCATTAGGTGTTGCCTTGGATCGGGTCTTAGTTATGTTACCACTATCCTTCTCTACTTCTAAGCTAGAAGCAGTAGTGACAGCCCTCACCAAATTGTCACCCAACTCGTTATGGACAGCCTTATCTACAACAATGTCTGTAGGACCACTAGGCTGAGGTACCTGAGTGTCTTTTCACTTAGGCTTCATAGGTTTTTAAGTCTTTTGAGGTTGAGATAATGATTCAATAATGGTGGGTGTGTGATGGGGATTAGTGGGCATTGATGAACCTTTACCCAAATCTGCTTGGTTTTGAAATTTAAGTGACCTAGCCTTCTATGCCAAAGTTTAGATTCATCAGATGTGGCTTTTGCTAAAAGGAAAGTTAAACCTCCTTTAGGAACTATGTTCTTTAAGTTAACACTATACATATTGTTCTTTCTAGGAACTCTAAAGTAAAACATGACTTTCTGTCAATTAACTTAAAGTTTTGGAAGATAAAACACTACAATCAGTGTCATTTAAAAAGAACACTATTCTTTTTATCACACATTTATGAGACACTAAAGAGATTAAACTTTAACTCTCTCATAAAAATACACATTTTCAAAAACCATGTTTACCCGTTTGAATGGGTACCATTTTCTAGTGATTTTCCCCCCTTTGGGTTCCCCTTCAAAGAAACATATCCCTCATCCATCTACTCGTTATAGTCTATAAGATAGGCACATTTTCCCTGTCATTGCCTGAGTATCCACTATTAATCACTCCTTGATCCTGTAAATCCATTTATGGATTGCCCTACACATTAGATAAGAAAAACCATTTTCTTTAAGGACCAAGCCATCACTGAAAACCCCTTTTTTTTTGAATCTTCTTCCTTGTGGCATCAATATAATTGATGTGTCGTTGTGGTGTAAATTTTATGATTCAAGCTATAAAATTTATATTTTGCCGACCAACCAAAAACAACACTTATACGGGCTGTACCCTATCCGGTATAGTTTCCGGGGTAATAGGGTGTCGATCACTGAAGCGAGGTTAAATCTATTAATTTAATTTAAAATCTTGGTTATCTAATCGATGTTAATTGTATTCTATCTAAGTCTAAACCTATGTTAAAACCTATGTCAGATTAAATCCTATTCTAATGGAATAGGGGGTTTTTTCAGCCTGAGAGACTGGCACGGTTTGGTTGGTGACTGCAATCAATTCAAGACACTGTTACCCACGCAAGCTAATAAACAAAAAGATAAAAGAGTGGTCGAACCTTATATAAGAAAACTGTATTAACCATTATTAATTTAATTAGAACGGTTGGTTTTGTGTTTTTAAGTGCAATGATTCTTCTCTCGAGGTGGCATATCATTATCATAAGACGTATGGCAATACATCATCCTAAGACATAGACACATTAAATTTTTTCAACAATTAAAGCATTCGCTTAAATCATCCTTATTTGCTGAATATAATAATCAAACTTAGGGATAAAGCAATGGGTGACTTGTTAGACCCAAGCTCATATAACTTTACCCACTTACCTGCTTAATGGCAATTTATACATTAGTAGTTCCACTTGTTAAATTATGCTAGTCACCTGCTAGTTAACATGATCAATAAACCATCGCCAAATCCAAATTAACGAGTTATAGCCCGAAACCGACCTAGACAACAGACTTATGAGGCACAATACTTTGTTTAACTATTATTCTAGATGTATACATTACTAAATGGGACTATCCCAGACACAGATCTGCTTGTCCGCACTTTGCTAGAACTATAGTTGAGTGATTGTGCGATACAAAAGCTGCTAAACAAGTATAAATTAATAAACATAAACAAGCACTCAACGATAAATCAAGAAATCGATATAAACCACATACAAACATTCAAATCTTCATATAAAGGCTAAATACCCAAAGTAGTAGCCTTCAAAAAACGTCATTAATAAATACCAGAGAAATAATTTAGCCAATAAACAACCGAGTTAATGAATAATACCAAAAACTGAATTGTTACTAAAGTATAAGGAATTACACATGTCTCCTATGGAATGAATACGTTGCTCGACCTCTTCTGTCGCTCTTTTTCCTCCTCTGAAAATCGACTTTTTGTAGGTTTTAGGTATCGAGAATATGATTAGCACCACTAAAACCAAACACGTTTTGAGAGTTATCTAATTATAAGGTCTGGAATCATTGAAGATACGGCGTAATCCATGTATTGATTCGGCGTATTGGGGTATTCTTGGAGTAGGGAAACCACTTGATATCTCTTCCAGAATATTATATTGATTCCATATCTTGAATATGGCGTATTTAGTCCTCTGGATATGGCATGTTGATCTTTAATCTTCTTGTCCTTTGGAGATGCACACGATATGTCGTATCCTACTTATGATACGGCGATATTTGGTCTTCAGAGCATAAATCTCAAAATATCTCCATTTAAGACGCCAGAATGGCGCGCCTTTTTGCTAAGTTTTCACCAATTACAAGACATAATTACTGCAATTCTCAATATAAACCGATTAAGGTAAAATAAATCTTTGTAAAAACTATGACAAAAATGTGTTAAAAACATGGTAGGATAAATGATGCTATAAAATAGACGTTATTTGATGTCATAAAATATCCCCTCACTTGAATCCTACTTGTCCTCAAGTAGCCTTTAGAAGTTTATAAAATGATCTCTTAATGATCTTTTCCATTTAAACACTTATTGATCTAATACAATACACAACCAAACACCTCAGCGAAATAGGAAGATAAACACTCAAATCACTCAACTAATTCGATATGTGGTAACATGTAACTAATCCTCAATTGCTCGGTCGTAACGAGTATTCTATCATAAGCTTGGCAAGGATACACATCTCCACCACTAAAGCCAATGAGTAACAATTTTAAAGGTAAATATAGGTTTTTTGTATGGAAAGGCTTACGGTTTATCATTCTACAATCTTTCACCAGAATTACCACTCCAACAAGGTAGCTGAAGCACACATACACACTCACAAACAGAACTAACGCCAGGATAGACATGTTGTTCGATCACATCTCGGGCTGTAAACGAACCGGATAACACAAACGGAGCCTTTGTTCATGTTCGTTCATATTAATTTTAACCGGACAAATAACGAACATGAACGCTTAAACGGACGAATTTTCTTGTTCATGTTCGTTTATTAAGAAAATAAGATTGTTCATGTTCGTTTATGTTCGTTTATTAAGGAACTAAACGAAACCTTAAACAACATAAACGATCGAACATAAATGAACGTAGAAAAAACATACAATATTAAACAAATTAGTCATAAGGTTTATGTTTTTATAGTGTTGTTTTAAATTTAAACATACCAATTTTAAAAATATACAATTAAAGATATGGATATACGAACATAAACATATAAATGAACATAAACAAACGTTAATAAACGCCTAATCGGACGTTCACGAACATAAACGAACGAACGTGACTTGTGTTCATGTTCGTTCATTTAACTAAACGAACGTAAAATAGTGTTCATGTTCGTCCATTTAATAAATAAACGAACATGAACAAACTTTTTACCGAACGGTTCATGAAATGTTCACTGAACGTTCAATTCGTTTAACAAACCCTAATCACATCCCCATTCGAATTAACTAACGTTAGGATGAAAATGATATAGGGGTAGGAACCTTCTAACTTTCACCAAAAAGTCGGTAAACCAACGCGGCTGCTGAGACATGTCATACAAGGCCAAACGAATGGAATCGACAGCACCTCGCTCACATCCTCCTATCGCGTAAAACCAGACGGCTAATCATTAGGTGAAAGGGAAGCAAATTGTTGATAAATAAAAATCAAGAAACAAATAAAGACTTAAGATACAAGTTGCTAGACACTTTTTTCTCGACCATTATTATGACAAAGACACGACTATTTACAACGTCTTGATCATAGATCAAAAACAACAACCTAAGTTGGTTTCCCAAAGTAACGATCAACTTCCCAATCATCCCAAAACTTTACATATTTACCATGCAAGTGGCGATATCTTCCACTTTGTAACAAATACTTCTAACTCTACATCATTGATTTTTAGACGTATCAACGAATAATCGATCCTTCGTATAATTCCTTCAGTAATGCTTTTTGCGAAACGATTATCTTTAAACTTTCTTTTCTCTCTTTTTTTCTCATTTTTTCCATTTTTTCAATTTTTATTTAACAATACTTCAAATCTCGGTGTAGTTTCACCATCTTCACCATCAGGGGAACTCTAATTCCGGAATTTCCTTCTATAATTTCTTTCGTTCTTTTTCGGTTTCACCAATAATTAGTTAACGGAAGTAAAATCACAACATAAGCTTTGACACTAAGTCATTCCCCCATATTTGCAATGCGCAAATTTCCAACCGCACTAAAGATAGAAAATGACACAAGACTCGAGAAATACAAACTTTACACATTAAGCAACTGTAAATTAAACTTTAATCTAACAGGGTAGGTTAAGGTGTAAGGGTGTAACAAAACAAATAGTTGGTGTAAATTCCTAAAGGATTGGCTCTACGGGTTGTTCTAGTGGATCATCACTCTAAAGATAAGAGTGGAAGGGTTTAACGGGAGGTTAACTAACCGGTGTAGTTAGTTAATAAACAACATGTATAGGCGATTTGGTTGTAATCCTAAGATTTACCAATTTAAACAAGTTACTCCAATTAAATCCATAATACTCATTATTGTGGTCTCGAATAGATATACCAAGCCAAGTTCTAAAGTCTACAACATTCACCGGCACACTCATATTTTGTGGATTTTTGGTAAATATTTGGAAACGGAAAGGTTAAATCCTCACAATATCTAACAAGGGTTATTGTGTGCAGGTTATGTAACAAGTAATTTTACAAAAGTATGCTTGAATATTTTTAAAATTTAAGCATAATTTAAGCATTTTATTATGAAAATTTGGACAAGTAAACATTCTAATTCTATCCCCCAACTTGAATTATACAACGTCCTCTTTGTATATATAAAACATTAAATACGGGAATTTAAAAAGAATTAAAATGAGAAACTCTCCTGATATTTGCTCGGTAGATTCTCCAATTTACGTTTATGAGCAAGATTTTATGTTGAACAGCCATCTTGAGGTTTCAAGACTCCAACACTTCAAGATTTCTAGATTTGTAAATTCTCCACCAATATTCGTCGATATTTCCTTCACGAGGTCCTGTGTAAAACATAGAAAAAACAGGTGCATTCCTACCTAGTATATCTACGGTTAATTTAAACTAAACTAAAACAAACTAAATACGGGTCAGACTGTGGATACGGCGTATCAATTAGATGAATACGCATATTCGCAGAACTGACAATATAATGTTATATTAAAGTTCATTAAAAAATAAAGACTGATAACGTCCAGACTTCAATACGACGTATGGTATGGAACGGATACGCCGTATTGAAGTCTGGGAAGACAGACTCGATAACAAAATTAAATAACATTCGGGTTGTCTCCCGGGAAGCACTTTTGTTTACAGGCGAAGTCTTTAAGTTAACTTTTCTTCAGTCTTCCTTTTTAATTCCAAGCACATGTTCAGCTGATTGCCCGCGTTGAGCCATTATTCTGTCTTCGCTTTAACGGAGTTAGATCTTGTCCTAGATCTAAAACTCCTTTGTAGAACCCCTTAAGCTTTTGGTATGCATGCGAGACTCCGTTCATCACATCCTTCTCATTTACCTTTAGTAATGGTGGGATCTTATTGCATTGCTCATTAGTGTGGTATTTAAAAAACACTCGATGTTATTGAACGATTTGGCTAGTTACTTTCTTCATCACCTTTTTAAAGGGCTAAATCAATCTTTTGAACCGTTTTACTTTAATTATCATGCTTCGTCTAAGAATGGTTTTCGCTAAAAATAACTACGCCCATAATCCTTCACAGAAAGCTTCCATATTATCTAGAAACTTCAAAATCTGTCATCACAGAAAAGGTTACCAACAAAGGATAGGCAGCATTCATAAGGCTCCTACAACAAACATTATTCCCTTTGTTACGACCATTTTATTTTCCATTATTAATTGTGAAATTTCTTGACAAAAATGTTGACATAACCATAACAGGAAAAAGTTGGCGAGTGAAATTCAAATCCTATCATGCAGAAAACTTTTAAGTAAGAGCCGCAATCTATATGATTATTCTATCGCCATCACAATAACTAGGGTAATCATCAATTCTTGTATCAAGATCTTCATTCCTAGTTCTAAATTCCTCAATTACCTCACCTTCCTCTTATGAATCTTGGCTAATCTCCCCTCGAAATCAACAATATCCGTATCGGGGTACTCCATACCCTCATATCTAAGAAACCTATGTCTCTGCTCACGTGGTGGAAGAGCCATACTGCAAAATCAACGAGGAAAGCACAAGAGTATAGAAATTTAAACCTTTTGTTCTGAGAATTGATATGGCGTATCAAATGAATAAATACGCCGTATAGGGATTGGTTGCAGTCTATTATACTATAGAATATATCATAAAAATATAATACTTTTAAAAGAGAAATTAAGAAAATTACCAAGTTACCCTTAGAAAATTCACTCTCAAAAATATATATAAACAATATAAACTACGGATATAAACCGTGCAAGTATGATCACCCGGTCGTTATCCCCAACGACTAGATGAACATTTGAAAACCACGTTTAGGTTCGATCCTGATTTGAATGAAGCAAAGATATTTTGGATATGCTATTACATAACGAAAATAAGAAGCAACAAATAATGACAATTTAAGGCGAAAAAACAAATTTTAAAATCTGCCGAAGATTAATAAGAACAAAACCCTAATTTTCTATCTCTGTATAAAAGTTTAATTTAAACATTAAAAATCCAACCCTAAATACTAATTAAAATTAATAAACTAAATAAAAACTTAACTAAAGACTAATGGTGCAAAACCTCAGAAACAAACGGGAAACATAAATAAAAACCCAAACTAACGGAGGGACTAAACTGAAAAAACATTTAAATCGAAAAGTTACACTTTTCTACCCTGAAGAATCTAATCCCGACACAAGCTTAAGTCCAATAAGCAAATCGAAATTTAAAGGAGCTTAAAATGAAAAAACTCAAAAAGCAAAGTTTGTAAATGAAGCCAGGGGGAACAACTTTAAACAAAAGTACTTAGTCCTGAAACTCAAAGATAAGCTCTAAAAAGAGCTTATTAATAAGCTGTTACAGAAAGTAGGGCTTATCCCTTGTTTTTAGAAAATAAGCTATAAAAAACTTAATACTAGATCAAAATGAAAAAGGAAAGAAGTTCTAAAGAGCTTATGATATGCTTAATCTATAAATGAAAAGAAACTAAAGCTTAAACTACTTTTATGCTACTGAAATTGATCATGAAATAAGCAAACTCAGGAAATAAGCAAAGTAACACAATTTCCAAATGAGCTTAAAGGCTTATAAGGCTAAACTAAACTCTAAAACTTTAAGGACTTATAAAACTACTTATAATCTATCTGATTAAGCTAGAAAATCTATATCCATAAGCTAAATTACAAAATTTAAATCCTAAAATTTCTAAGTACTGTTTTTGGATTTTTCAGGTTTTTTAAGACTTTTGACAGCAAAATAAGCTAAGACAATAAGCTAGAAAACAAAATTTAAGACTTAAGCTATATTAAGCTATATAAAAACTTAAATCCTACTGAATTTGATAAGCTAAATCCTAAAATTACTTATCTGAATTAGGCTAAGAACACGGCAGTACTAACTTATGGTTAGTACTGGTAGTGTAAAAAGTTCAGCAGTACTTTCACTTGAAAGTACTGCTGGTGCAATTTTGACTTTTTTAAAAACTAAATAAGCAATGAAATAAGCTAGAAAATGAAAACTAAATCTAAATAAGTGAAACTAAACTTAATTCTACTGAGATTAAAGCTAACAGTACTAACTTGTGAAAGCATACTACATGAGAGGTTGAGTACTGGTAGTGCATAGGGTCAGCATACTACTTTAGGTTAGTACTGTTGTACAATTTTGAGAATGCACTAAACCAAACACTACTTAACCATTATGACAGATTTGAGAAAAGCTTTTTAAGAGAAATCTAATGAACAAACACTAAATACCAGATAAAAAACTAGCTTAAAACAAACTTAACAATCATGATTAAACAACTGAATAAGCAAAATTCTAAATCTTACTAAGATTAACTAATGTTAATTGGAATGTTTATATGAGTTTTATGACAAAATTGATAACAAAGATCTATAAACTATTTTAAGCAAAACATGAAATCCATAGAACTAAATAGCACTAGAAGAAATTTTTAACACTAATCAGCAAATAGAATAAGCAAATAAACAATCTAAACATAGTGCAGAAGCAAAATATCAAAATTTAAAACTAGAAATTTCAAGAAAATGAAAGAGAAACATACAAACTCCCCTACTAGCTAAACAAGTAGGAACCAATAAAGGCTAGCTACAACTCTCTAGCTTATGATAACTAGAGTAAAGTCTTGGCAACTCTTCAAGGAAGATCCCCTTCCAAAGCTTAGATACATAAGATCCATAATAGGTTTTAAGCTGAGTTAAGGTTTAAGTAAGATTAATTCTGAATTCAAACAGCTCTATTTCAGTTTATAGACTGAAAGAGCTTAATATGAGCTTATTGAGATAATTTTGGCTTATTAAGAGAGCTTAAAGGTTGGAAATAAGAAGAGCTTATGACAAATTGAGACTGAATTTCATTAATTGAAAACTGAATTACATTACTAAGAAAAGGAAAATTTAACATTTAAGTAAAAATTACGATTTAGCTACTAAACATTACTCAAAACTAGATTAAAAAGAAAAAATTCAAGACGCCATGTGTGTGTGAGAATGAGGCCTATTTATAGGACTGAAAGAAGCTTCTAGGATCTATAGCTCTGCCCTCTAAACCTTCAATCTCTGCCATTCATATCTTCAATCATTTGATCTATTATGTGGGGACGTTGGATCATTTGTGGCACCTGAGGATTGCACGTGGCATTCTTTGCTGTGACGTTGTGTTAAGTTTTGGAGTAAATTGATCACAAAAAACCCACACTATTTGTGCTTCACATGGCTAACGTGGCATTGAGCTTGAGCTAGGATAAGTATCCCCTTGATTAGACTAAATTGTCCTTGCATTTGTGCTTGAGCTTCCTTGAATTGACCAACGCACCCTTTAATTTGATTTGCCCCTTGATTTACCATAGGAGTGAAATTGGGGAAGACGGGTGAATAGTAAAAGGGGTTCCCGCTCCTTTTTTTGACAGTTAAAACTGTTGTAGTTTGAGAAGTTTGCACATTTGGCCCTTGTCTTTCTTTTCTCTCTTTCAAGTTATAAATAACTTTTGAAAATTGCAAGAATGGCCCTTGTAGATGAAGATTGGCTAAGGCTTTGGATCTTTGGCTTCTTTTTGAACTCTTCTGATTCTCGTGTCCGGGCTTGCTTGCTTTTGATTGTTTTCTTGTGATTTTTGACTTATCCGTACCTGCACACACAAAACATAAATACAAGCATATTTTTGCCATTTTTGGTCTGTTTTGGGTTTATTTGGGTTATTTTAGGTATAAATGGATATGTGTATTTTACACATATCAAAATTCCCCAAAACTATAACGATGCTGTCCCACTCAATATAACATGCCTTATAGACCCAAGCCTCGAAACTTCCCCAAACTAAACCTTTGAAAAGTAGCAAAGAGTTTTGTTTGAGAGAGATAAGAGATCACAAGTTATAAAACACCCGAATTCCCTTGATCAAAGATTTTTCTCTTTTTATGATTTTTCTTGATAATTAACTACCTAACTACAACTTATTTGTGTTGACATAATGTATTGTTTTCATTACCTCATTGGTAACTTTTAGGATCATAGAATAAAAAGCACAATTAAGTGTCTAAAAGATAACTTCATCATCCCCGATTTTTTCACTTTTCCCATGCTAAGCTTAAAAACAAGATCATTGTTAATTACAAGTCATGACACTAACACTACTCATAATACTAATTTAATTTACTTCCCTCCACAATCCTACTTTGTATCCAGGATTTTACTTAAAGTCATATACCCGAAGGCTCTTTAAGACTTTTGTTTCGATACTTATTAATTCAGAAATAAAGTGTAATGGTAAAGAACGCAATAATTAGCTCCTAGCCCTTCTCAAAAGATCAAATGCAATCGAGATTAAAGTCCACATCGAGGCAACCAAAATTTGGCTTTTATTAGGCTACTTAAGCAAGGCACCATTCATGTCATATACCCTAAGGCTCTTTAAGACATGAATGGACCAATCTTATTTGCACCATATACCCTTAGGCTCTTTAAGGCACAAAATAAGACAAAAATTAAGCAACATTATTAAACCTTAGTCCTTTAGTAGGCTACAACATCGCCGATTCCCGACAAGATAAGCAAACCATATTTCGACTTCGGATTATATATATGTAAAACCGGTGCCTTTTATCTCGAAGCCACATCGATAGCGAGTCGACAAGAGGTTATTCTACTTATTATGACACCGGACCCCACCTTATATGAAAACTCCAACATCGGCCACGCCTCCGATACGATGAAGTAATCTGGCAGAGATACATATTTATTATTATTTTTGCATTTTTAAGCAAATTAAGTATTCATGATGGTGTACTCATCCTATCACAAAGGAACTAAGAAAAGATTCTATTTAACAATTATTAACCAAAAACCATGCACCCTCTATTTAAAACATCAAATAAAAGTGTAACAAGCTATGGAGAAAAAGCCACAAGTAAATACTTATGAGTTTGAAAGAAAAACCAACATTCTACGTTTAGCATCATGACGTTATAAATAACACTATCATTTCCTTGTTTTCCGTCACAAAAGAAATATGCAATGCTATAGCCTAATAAAATCCATCCTCGGCATATTTAAAATCTACTTGAGATTAGCACAAGCTTTCATTTACTAATGATTTTCAAGTTTAGCAATGTTTAAAAGTCCTATATGAGACTAGCACAAACTATCATCATTAATTGTTAAGGGAGAAAGCTAGAACTCTACACGTTTAATCGGGTCAAAAATTACTTCTTATTCTTACCAACGAAAAACTTACATTTTTGTCTTAACATTTTTTTTTTTTTAAACACTAAAATAAAGACTGAAAAATTTAAAATTTTTGCTATTTTTATGGGAAAACGGGTACGTGAGAACAAAACAATAAGCAAGCAACATCAAATCGATAGATTCCCTTCCCCAAACTAAAACGAAACATTGTCCTCAATGTTTAAAGTCGGGTCTCTACGTAAATCTAAGCCGTTTATGAAGTATGCAAAGATAAACGTTAATCGATTAGATGAAAGGATATGGATCTCCCCAAACTAAATTCACACAAAGGATGAGAAGCTCGAGTAAAACGGGAAACAACACCGGACACGAGAGGCTTCAAAGAATTTGTTAGGAGAATCCTGCAAAAATCACAACAAACAAACAAACATCGAGAAATCGGAAAGAGAACAAGCCTCTCTCAACACAACACATTAGATAAGAAAATAGAAAGAAAATAGAAAGGATAAGCATGGGGTGAACTCCCACGAAGCGGCTTGTTTTTGATTACCGAGTCGCAAGCTCGACTCGATCCCTGAATTTAGTTGTCCTTAGGGAAAGTCTGGAGGTCCGGGATAACCAATGGTGGTGTATCCCCTCCATAGTAGTGCTTAAGACGGTGCAGTTTGACTTTGAAATTAAGAACCATCGCCTAAGACAACGTGGCATGCCATAAGGATACACATCGGTGATTGTAAAGTCCGGACCAACAACTTTGAGCATTCCGGAGAATATATTTAATCGGGAGTGAAAATGAAGGACTTGATCACCAAATTGATGATTCGAGGTTCGTTATCTTGGAATCGTGTAGCGTTCTTTGTCTAGTCTCCATTGTAGATTAACGAATTCGTGATAAGCTTGAGATCAACGCAGCTCGCTAAGTTCATTGAGCTGAAGCTTTCGATGATCGCCCGCGGTCTTTAAATCGAAGTTGGCATGCTTAAGAGCCCAATATGCTTTGTGTTCTAGCTCAACTGGTAAATGACACGCTTTTCCATAGACTAACTTATATGGAGTACATCCTATCGGAGTCTTATAAGCAGTTCTGAAAGCCCATAATGCATCTTTCTAACTTATCTGAGCATGAGCACGGTTTTTCTCCGACCCGACCTCGTCTAAAATTCTTTTGAGACCACGATTCGTACTTTCGAACTTGACCACTCGTTTTTGAGGATGTAAGGATTCGGAAAGACATGGGGTGACACCATATTAGACATAACTTTATCAAATTTGTCGTTACAAAAATGGGTCCCACGATCGCTTATGAGTGCCTCGTAGGCAACCGAAACGGGAGAAAGGATTTAAGAACTTTAACAACTACCCAATCATTCAAGGTAGGGAGCGCTTTCGCTTCAACCCACTTGGAAAGATAGTCGACGGCTACTAGAATATATTTGTTACCCCTAGATGACGGAAAAGGTCCCATAAAATCGATACCCCATAAATCGAAAATCTCACAAACTTGGATTGCATTTTGAGGCATCTCATCACGTTGAGAGATTTTGCCTTGTTTTTGACAAGCATCACAAGTTTTGACAAATTCGTAGGCATCCTTATAAATGGTAGGCCAATAAAAACCGGCATCAAAAATCTTCTTGGCGGTAAAGTTGGCTCCATAGTGTCCCCCGGTGGGTTCCACTATGCCAACTTTGAGAATTTTCGAGAGGCTTTCCTTAGCCATCTACACACCTTCGGATTATTTGAACCGCACAAGTCTTTGAAAAAAAAGGGTCCATCCAAAATAATGTTTTACATCTTTAAAGAAACTGTTTTTTCTCTTGAGTCGACATTCCTTTTTTAATGAATTTCCCTGCGTGGTAGTTAGCAAAGTCGGCAAACCACGGGGTACTTTGGTCTTTGAAAGTTAGCACACTTAAAGTCTCTAAAGGAAAAGTCTCGGTAATCTCTTTTGGATCAAAAACATTTTCGTAAGGATTTTCAAGACGAGAAAGGTGATCGGCTGCATAGTTTTCAGCTCCCTTAGTATCGATAACCTTAAAATCAAATTCTTGAAGAAGTAAGACCCATCGAAGCAATCTTGCTTTGGCGTCTTTCTTGTTGAAAAGGTATTTCAAAGCGGAGTGGTCCGTGTAAACAACACTCTTGTTCATGATTAGATATGATCGAAACTTCTCGAAAGCATAAACAACTGCAAGCATCTCTTTTTCGGTTGTTGTGTAATTCGTTTCTGCTTCAGTCATTGTCTTGCTAGCGTAATGAATGGGTCGAAAATGCTTCTCAATCCTTTGCCCTAGAACCGCACCGATTGCATAATCACTTGCATCGACATGATATCAAAAGGTTGGTCCAATTAGGAGCAATGAAATTGGAGCTTCGGTTAACTTCTTTTTCAATGCTTGAAAGGCAAGAATGCAATCTTCTGAAAAAATAAAAGGAGTGTTTTTCTCTAAAAGATGGGTCATGGGTCGAGAGATTTTGGAAAAATCTTTGATAAATCTTCGATAGAATCCCGCATGCCCCAGAAAACTTCGAATTCCTTTGACGGTTGTCGGATGGGGAAGCTTAGAAATTACATCAACTTTAGCCTTATCGACTTCAATTCCTTTTCGAGAGATCTTATGTCCTAAAACAAATGCTTCAGACTCTGAGAGCTTACTATGAAGATGTCAGGATCTCACACTAAACATCGGTTGCTCGCATTCCACAACAGAACGGCATTGTGGAAAGACGGAACCAAACTTTAGTGGAAGCTACACACACCATGTTGATATTTTATAAGGCTCCGTTATTTCTCTGGGCAGGTAGTTGCGACAGCTTGTTTTACCAAAAACTAATCATTAATCTGTAAACGTCACAACAAAACATCATATGAACTTATCCATAACATGAAACCTGACTTATCTTATCTCCATGTCTTTGGTGCTCTATGTTACCCCACCAATGACAATGAAGATCTTGGCAAGTTGAAACCTAAAGCAGATATTGGAATCTTCGTCGGTTATGCTCCTGCAAAGAAGGCTTACCGAATCTACAACAAGAGGACCTGTCTAATCGTTGAAACTATTCATGTTGACTTTGATGAGCTGACAGCGATGGCTTCTAAACAATTCAGTTCAGGACCTGTGCCTCAACTCATGACTCCTCGAACAACCAGTTCAGGACTCGTGCAAAACCCTCCTTCTCTAACACCGTATGTCCCACCAACAAAGAAGGACTGGGATAATTTGTTTTAGCCAATGTTTGATGAGTACTTTAATCCTCCACCTAGTGTTGCTTCTCTAGTTCCCGCATTCGTTGCTCCAGAACCTGATGATTCAACCGGTACACCTTCCTCAACTTTCATTGATCAAGATGCACCATCTCTAAGTACTTCTCAAACCTCTTAAGAAACAAAATCTCTAGTTATTCCTTCTGGTGTTGAAGAATAGTATAATGATATTAAAGTCGCACATCTAGATAACGATCCCTTCTTTGGTCTTCCAATTTTATAACCAAGTTCTGAAGAATCTTCTTCAAGGGATGTTATTCAAACTAATCTCCACTCAGTCAATCAACCACCTGAACACCTCATAAAATGGACCAAGGATCATCCGTTGGATAATGTCATTGGCAATCCCTCACGACTCGTCTCTACAAGATATCAACTACAAACCGAAGCCATGTTTTGCTACTTCGATGCTTTCCTCACTTTTGTTGAACCAAAAAATTATTAAGAAGCTTTGAAGGAATCCTGTTGGATTGAAGCAATGCAAGAAGAACTAAATTAGTTCGAATGACTTGAAGTATGGAAGCTCATACCTCGTCTAGATCGTATCATGATAATCACTTTGAAGTGGATCTTCAAGGTTAAATTAGACGAACTGGGAGGTGTTTTAAAAAACAAGGCTAGGTTGGTAGCAAGGGGATATCGTCAAGAAGAAGGAATCGACTTTGAAGAATCTTTTGCACCGGTTGCACGACTAGAGGCCATAAGAATCTTTATTGCATATGCCGCTCACAAGAACATGACAGTCTATCAAATGGATGTCAAGACTGTGTTCTTAAATGATATACTACGTGAAGAGGTTTACGTCAGTCAACTAGACGAATTTGTAGATCAAGATAATCCCAACCATGTGTATAAGCTGAAGAAAGCTCTTTACGGGCTAAAGCAGGCTCCACGGGCTTGGTATGATTTGTTATCATCATTTCTACTCTCCCAAAAGTTCTCCAAAGGTGCTGTTGATCCTACATTATTCACTCAGAAAGAAGGCAAAGACATCTTACTGGTACAAATCTATGTAGATGATATAATATTTGCTTTACTGATCTGTCACTTTGTGAATCATTTTCTAAAATAATGTGTTCAAAATTTAAGATGTCAATGATGGGCAAAATATCTTTCTTTCTTAGACTTCAAATTTCTCAAAGTCCCAGAGGCATAATTCTTAACCAATCCAAATATGCTCTTGAGATAATTAAAAAGTATGGTATGGAAACCAGTGACCCAGTGGATGCTCTCATGGTGGAGAAATCAAAACTGGATGAAGATCCACAAGGGAAAGTAGTTGATCCTACACGTTATCGTGGAATGATTGGTTCCCTTATGCATCTGACATCTAATAGACCAGACCTTATATTTGCTGTTTGCATGTGTGCTCGGTATCAGGCTAAGCCTACCGAAAAGCACTTACATGCAGTTAAATGAATCTTTTGATACCTATGAGGAACCATTAATATGTTTTCTTTGGTGACTCGAAGAATAAGTGTATTACATAACATCCATATTTTGCAGATGCAAAACATAGCGGGTAGCCAAGAGTACCATAATAGAAGAAGTACAATCTTGAAGTATTGCAGCTCTTGGTATTGACAGATTAGTCAGTGAGTCAACTAAGAAACAGAAGAGACACCGTCCATATCCAGTACAAAGCTGAATACATTACCTTATCGGATGTTGTGCACAAATACTTTTAGATAAGAATCACAATTGACAGACATGGCCTTGGATACAACGAAATTCCTCTAGTACAACGATAAATAAAAGTGCTATTGCTTATGCTATAAACAAAACTCCCAACATTCAAAGATAACCAAGCAAATTGACATCAGATACCATTTCATCAAAAGGAGCAAGTTGAAATGGTGAGTTAGAAGCTCATTTCGACAGAACAAATAAATCAGCTGCCGATACATTACCGAGGCAGTTGGGACGAGAAAGACTTGAATTTATTATCAACAAGCTTGGAATGAGAAGTATGTCCCTTGAAACGCTAAAAAGACTGGCAGAAGAAGAAGAAGAGTGATGGTGGCACATCTTCTTGTATCCTATGTAAATATAGAAAATCAAAAAAACTCAAAAAGATTTTTCATTTTTATAAAATTTCACAAAAAGAATATAGAAAAATATAAAACCAGAAAACCAAATACAAAAATATAAAATAAGAAAATACCAAAAATATGTTTTCATGACATGTCTTCTGAAAATCGATAACATTTACGGCTTTAGAATTGTCATTCAATAGTGACACGGAGGTGTAAATAAAGTTCGAGCAGAAGTTCAGACTGTTTTCAAAACATGTCACTGGCTTGTAGTTATTTCAGACTACAACCCGTTCTTCATCTTAAAGGAAAGTATTTCGTCAAAAAGAAAACTTGACCTCAAAACGGGAATTAAGTTTCTCGGGCATGATCTACTTTATGATCATGCAAAGGATTGTGTATACTTTGCTACACAACCCGGGTTGTCTCACAGAATACGTGTAACTGTCCGTGCATTTATTCTTCAAAAGAAGAGAACTCTTTTTTCATAATTGGTAAAACATTGTCTTAAAATCAGAATCAGTTTTCGACATCACAAAAATATTTTCATGAAATTTTGACCATTCGAACAAATATAATAGATCTTTAAATAGAATAAGGGTCTTTGTTCGAGGGGGAGAATATAACACCCCGTGTTTTAGGGCCATTGACATCGTCAATAAATCCACAATGTATCTTTTGTATTGTACGTGTTTGCTTTAAATCGTAAACGTTAAGTTTAATCGCGTACGCCAAAAATTAGCGTTCAATGTAAACGGGCACCAAACAATTAAATATTCACATTAAGCAAGTTTTAAGTAATTATTTTGATGATAATTATTAACTTTGTTCATTTTATTTTTATTGGTTGCGTAAATTGATTTCGTTTCGCGATAAAATACGTTTAGGCATTCCCGAAACCACCAAAACTTTTCTACGCTTCAACAAATACCCACATTTATACCCAATACATAAAAGTTACATAATATTATCATAAATATCATACTATGGCCGGATTTCTAGTGATAGACCAAGAAAATGCATCAAAAATACAACTTGCATAATGGTACATACAATAACACATTAAAGCTTATGTTTCCTTGACCAAGACTAACCATTTTTGACCATGACCACCCATAAAACCCTCATGGTGTATCCTTGACTAGTCCTACATGTATATTACTTATAGATTTCAAGAGATAAGTTCACATAACACTTAACACTTAGAAAAAAAAAATCAAAAATCTCTCCCTTTATGCTCATATGAACCACGGGCTCAAAAACAACACGCCTTTGAATTAAATCTAACAAATTTTTCTACAACAATACAACCTTAAACACATCATATCTAAGATAACCTCAAGATGATTTGAAGCATGTTAACCATTTTTGCACGTGAGGAAACCAAGAAAAGGGAGGCTAGGGTTTTCTTAAAATCTAGGGTTAAAAGGGAGCAAGCTGGTTTAAAAAGTCTAAACAAGAGTTTAGCCAATAATTTTCATCATCATCATTCAACATAAGAAGATACCAATAAAAGCCTTTATAGTATCATTTCAAATAGTTTTCATGCATATATTAGTTCTTTATAGCAAAATCACCATTTAGGACTTTTAAACATGTAAAAAGAGTTTTTACTCGTAATCATTGTTTTGTACACTGATTGCAGTTTATTAATACCTAAAATATATCACAAAATAATATAATCCTAAGAGTAATTAAGAAGATTACCAAGTTACCCTTGATAAAATTCACTCTCAAAAATATATATAATATAATATATAATACGTATGTTTGACCGGGCAAGTATGATCACCCGGGTCGTTTCCCCAATGACTAGTGAAATTGAAACCACGTTTTAAGTTCGGATCCTGATTTGAATGGAGCAAAGATATTTGGTTTTATAAAATAAACAATTAAACAAATACGGAAACGCAACTAGAAAGCAATTAGACTAAAATTTAACCCTAAAAATGTAAACTAAAATTTTACTAAATTAAGAGAAAGTGTAGAAAATTATTTAAAAATAAGAGCCCTAATTTTTATTTCTTTTTATAAAAGTTTAATTAAACTAATTAAAAATTAAACCTAATTACTAATTAAATCTAATAAACTTAATTAAAAACTTAACTAAGGACTAATGGTGCAAAAACCTAAGAAACTAACGGAGGGACTAACTGAAAAACAATGAAAATCGAAAAGTTACACTTTCTACCCTGAGAGCTATCCCGACTACAACTAAGTCCAATAAGCATCAGAAATTTAAAGAGCTTAAAATGAAAAAACTCAAAGAAGCAAAGTTGTAAAGGAAGACAGGGGGAACAAGATTAATAAAGGCTACTTGGGCTGAAACTCACAAATAAGCTCTAAAAGAGCTTATCTTTTAAGCTGTTACAGAAAGTAGGGCTTATCCCTTTTTTAGAAAATAAGCTATAAAAACTCAAAACTAGATCAAAATGAAAAAGGAAAGAAGTTCTAAAGAGCTTATGATATGCTTATTTTATAAATGAAAAGAAACTAAAGCTTAAACTACTTTTATGCTACTGAACTTAGATCATGGAAATAAGCAAACTCAGGAAATAAGCAAAGTAACTCAAAATCCAAATAAGCTAAAGCCTTTTTTAAAGAGAAATAGACTTTGAACCTTTAAAGAACTTATTAAACACTTTGTTTAACCAACTAAATAAGCTATATAATCTAGACATAAAGGCTGATTTAACAGATTAAGACACTAAAGATTCTAAGTACATGTATTTTGGATTTTTTGGTTTTATGACATATTGGACAGCTGAATTTAACTAGGAAAATAAGCTAGAAATTGCAAATTAAGACTTAAAATGTATTAAGCTATATTAAAACTTAAGTCCTACTAAATTTGATAAGCTAATTCCTAAAATTACTCATCTAAATTAAGCTAAGAACACAGCAGTACTTACTTATGGTAAGTACTGCTAGTGTAAATATTCAGCAGTACTTTCAAGAGGAAGTACTGCTAGTGCAAATTTTTTTTTTTGACTTTTGAAAACTAAATAAGCAATGAGATAAGCTAGAAAATGAAAACTAAATCTAAATAAGCTAAAACTAAACTAAACTCTACTGAGATTAAAGCTAACAGTACTAACTTGTAAAAGCAGTACTAACTTAGAAGTTAGTACTGCTTGTGTAAAGGCTCAGCAGTATTAACTTATGTTAATACTGCCAGTGCAAATTAAGAGTGCACTAAACCAAACACTACTTAACCATTATGACAGATTTGAGAAAAGCTTTTTAATGAACAGACACTAAATACCAGATAAAAACTAGCTTAAAACAAACTTAACAATCATGATTAAACAACTGAATAAGCTTTAATCTAAGATCTAAACTATTTAAACTAATATTTTTGGGTTTTATGAGTTTTTATGACAGAAATTGATAACTAAAGATCTATAACTATTTAAGCAAAAACAGACTAGAACATATAACTAAATAGTACTAGAAAAGATATTTAAACACTAACAAGCAAAGAGAATAAGCAAATAAACAGATCTAAACATAGCAAGCAATAATATCATTATTTAAAACTAGAATTTAAAGGAAAATGAAAGAGAAACTTACAAACTCCTCTAGCTAAACAAGAGGAACCAATAAAGGCAGCTACAAGCTCTCTAGCTTATTGGATAAGCTAGAGTAAAGTCCTTGGGATCTCTTCCAAGTTAAGATCCCCTTCCAAAAGCTCAAATTTAGTAAGATCCATAATAGGTTTAACTGATTTAAGGTTTAGATAAGATTAATACTGAATTCAAACAGCTCTATTTCAGCTTATAGACTGAAAGAGCTTAATATGAGCTTATTGAGACAAATTTAGCTTATTGAGAGAATTTATGACTTAAAAAGAGAGCTTAGAAAATGAGATTTAAAACACTAAAAACTGAATTTCATTAACTAAAGAAGCTGATTACATTACTTGAAAAAGGAAAATTACATTTAAGGGAAATACGAATTTAAGCTAACAATTAATAAAAACTAAAAAGCGACTCCTATGTGTGTGAGAATGAGGCCTATTTATAGCACTTTGAGGAAGCTTCTAGGATCTCTAGCCCTGCTCTCCAATCTTCAATCTCTGCCATTCATTTAATCAATCATTTGAGATCCTTTTGTGGCCGTTTGATCAAAATGTGGACACCTGAGGATTGCCAGCGTGTCATTCCATTGATGTGACGTTTGTGCTTCTTTTGTGAGTGTTTTAGCACTAATACCCACATAAATTTGTGCTTCTTTCATTGTTGACGTGGCTCTCCTTGAGAGAAGGTTAATGAATCCTTTGATAAAGACTGATTTATCCCTGCCATCTTGTAAGAGAGACCTTGAATTGTCTTCCGTACCCTTTAATTTTCATTTGCCCTTTGTTTTACCATGGGGTGAAAACGGAGAAGACGATGAATAGTAAATGAGGTTGGCGCCCTTTGTAGACAGTTAAAACTGTTGGAGTTTGGCCTTTTTACATTTTCAGTCCTTCTCTTACTTTTCCTTTTTTCAAGTTATAAATAACTTTCGGGATTTGCAAGATTGGCCCTTGTAGATGAAAATTGGCTAAGGCTTTGGTCTTTTGGGGCTTCGGCTTTGTACTTTTTTGATTCTCGTGTCCGTGTTTGCTCGCTTTTGACTGTTTTCTTGTGATTTTTGACTTATCCGAACCTGCACACACAAAACACAAATACAAGCATATTTTTGCTATTTTTGGTCTGTTTTGGGTTTAATTGGGTTATTTTAAGTATAAATAGATATGTGTATTTTACACCTATCAAAATTCCCCAAACTAAACGATTGCGTGTCCTCACGCAATATCACATGCCTTATAACCAAATACCTCGAAAATTTCCCAAACTAAACCTTTGAAAAGTAGCAAAGATTTTTGTTGAGAAAGATAAGAGATCGCAAGTTATAAAACACCCGAATTCCCATTTTCTAAGATTTTTCAAATTTTACATTTAATAATTTATAAACGTTTATTTTTATTGTAAACGTTTTTACATTTTGTTATTATCAAAACGTTGAGAGGTCAAAAAATATAAATAACATTTTTAGGCATTATTTGTATTAACAATCTCCCCCTTTTTGATGATGACAAAATATAAACTCATTTTAAATAAAATTAAAGATGTCAAATTATTAAATGAGTTATGTTCCATTTCTCCCCCTTTTTGTCGAATTCAAAAAGAATGATCGTCGAGTTGTTGAAGGAAGAAAGAAATCGACGATATCAAGACTCCCCCTTGATGTATGCTCCCCCTAGTTCGGGGCACCAAGGGATCGATCTTACGAAAATTGTTTTGCTACAAAACAAAGTTAGAAGTACAAGTGCAAGACAAATATCTTTCAAGTTAACACATAATATTTAAATTATCAAAAGAAGAGTTTCATTCCACCAACAAGAAACTCATACATTAGCACATCCAATTAATACATTCATCATACAATTTAAAAACTAGATCTTAATAAGAGCTAAGACAAATTCATACAATATTTGTATGAATCATTACAATAGAAAGTAGATAATCATAGAGACATAATAAGGCATAGATCTACACTAGTTGATTCTTGAGAGGTAGAAGATGCCGTAATCAAAAGATGAAAGAACAATTATTTAGGAAGATTAATCATGTAGGAATGATTAATTAAAGAGGGAAAAAGAAGGAGTTGGTAAACCATGATTTAGAAGGATACGGGTTGGAGGGATGGGACGGGTTAGAAGATAGTGAATGAAGTTTGATTTCATTTCTTAAAGAGTGGAATTGGTGTCTAGAAAACTTACAATAATGACAAAAACTTGAGTGAAATTCAATTTGAGCATAAGAATGAGGGTGAATTTATGGTGGTGGTGGTGAAGGTGGTGCGTGAATGTAGGCATTGGATGAATTAGTGTGTGAATCAAGAATGGTGGAAATGTTGTGGAGTTGGTTAATCATTTGATCTCTTAAGGGATTATAAGATGGTGGTGAAGGAGATGGTAAGTAGACTTTTAGAGGAAGAGGAGGTGGGTCATTTTGGGAAGGAGGTGATGATTTTGGTGTGGATGGTTTGCGATTTCATACTTGTCTAACCGACATCCTTGGTTTTCTAGAGAAGTTGGAGAGGTGGTTTGAATAAGACATTAATGAAGAAGAAGTGAGATTTGAGGGAGATGAAGATGGTGATGAAGTATGAAAGTTAGGTGATTAAATAATAAGGAAGATTAGATAAAGTGGAAAAGCATGGTTTAGGAAGAAGAAAGTGACATATATGGTTTAGCCAATCTGGGAAATGACAGCTTGAGGATGTAGGTAGGAGGGTCAAGATACAGAAAAAGAGGTAAATTCAAAATCTTTCTTTCCCTCCTGGTGGTGGTCCCTTATCACCTAGCGATCCCAAATATATTTGGGGGCCGCCGAGTATATAAGGGGGCCATTTTATGGAGACAGGAAGATTTCCAGTTTTATCTTTTTCTTAAATCCAATGATTTTGGCTTCTACTAATATTCAAGAATCAACTAGTTCAAGCAATAATATGTAGTTTTATTCTAACACACAAATCATTTAGCAAGTAGTGGCATTCCATATCATGTCATAATCATAGAACTTTGCAAGTCATAGAAAGCTGATAGAATGTATAAGATTATTCAAGTCAAATGCAAATAAAATTTTTGCCATTTCTAGTCCTAATAATAGAGAAATATAATGTATTAAATATGAGAGATAATAATAATAATAATAATAATAGTGGCATGGTAGTTGTGCCAATCCGTTTATTTTTGTCTTCCACCCATCATGTTCTTAAGAGCTTGTCCAATTGACCTCAACCCTTCCCGGTGAGCATCTCTTTGTTGAGTTTGGAGATTAATAGTTTTGAAAAGATAAGTGTCTAAGTAATGACTTTCATGAGGAGGGTTTTAATGAACTCTAGAGATATTATTTGACGAGGAGGAAACATTTTGAGACGGAGACGAAGGATTAGAATGAAAAGATTCGTCATCATTTTCATCAGTGGAATCATCTAATGGATGAGATGACGATGGATGATATAAAGTGGAAGAGGAGGAGCTAGCATTTTGCTCACGAGGTCTTTTCTTGCCCTGATCCATTCGTGTCTTTTGCTCGTAATAAGGAGTGAGCGGATGCATGGCTCGATCATGTGAGAGATAATGATCAAAAGCTAGCTCAGGAGAGACGGACACGACATGTTTGAATAACCTAGTCAAGAGCATACCATAAGGTAAGAGTTCCTTTGGTTTGAATCGAGTCTTTTCCATTCTTTTGAGAATGAAAAATGCTAGGTTATAAGGAGTGGATGTCTCAATGCAATAAAGCATGTGACAAAGACAAGCAGAGACATGATTCCTATGTCCTCCTAGACAAATGGCGTTTTCACGAATAATATCAACCCAAGGTTTCATATGAGTTTGAATCTCTCGGGTTAAAATTTCGTTTTCACCTACGATAACCGTTTTCTTATTTTTGGTACGAGTCTCTTGACCTTGTCGAGGAACTTGAATGAAAGACTTAATGACTCTTGGAGACGGAGGTTTGGTTTTATAAAGACCTCTACATGGAACACTTACTGACAAATGGTCAAGAGACCACATTTCGGTGTTAGAGGCTTGACCTTTGAATGGGATTTTCAAATTTTGACCAAATTCCTCAAGAGTGAGGGAGAATGACTTATTTTGAATGAC
>BQNB010075125.1:0-29885 GCA_026074375.1 Tanacetum coccineum | reverse complement strand
AGTGCTTAACCATACTTGCTTAATATTTGTCTTTTAAAACTTGTGCTTAAAATAGCCTTTATAATTTTAAAATCCGTTTTTAGAATATAAAGGGGTGTTTGGGACAGTAATGAAAACGGGTCAAAAATGCATTGTTATGGGTTGGTGTCATATTGGTTAACTTTGGCTTAAAGAATTAAGCCTTTTGAGTCTGTTTTTCAAAGTTTTTAAGTTCAAGAAGTGCTTTTCAAAGTTTTCTAAGTTACCACTTAAGTCTGTTAGTTTTAAAAGAAGCCACAAGAGCTTATTTGGTTAAGCCCTTGTCTACTTGAGTTTAGGTTTCAAAAGTGTGTCATTTGTGTGTCTAAACAAGTTTACAAAAGAGTTTTGAGTCAATTGCTAGCTTAAGTCCAAACTGCCAAAATATTTGGTGTCAATTTTTGTTAAAAAGAGAACCCTTTTTCAAAGACAAAGATCAGCAGCTTTAAATTAGTTTTAGCTGTCAATTTAAGCCCCCTTGTTTTTAGCTTAGTTCCCCTAGTGCTAGACCACCAGTTTCAAGCCTCTTGTTCTAACTTATTAGGGGGCCTAAAACCAAGTTTTTGGCTTATCTAGAAAGCCAATAAGCCCTTCTATAAGCCCTGACAAGCTCAGCTCTTAGGAAGCCCTTTTGATAGCTTATTTTTAAGCTTAAAGTAGGTCCTTGACTGTTTTACTTAGCATAGTGTAGTAAAATGCTTATTTTCTTTTTCTAGCTTATTAGGAGCTTATTAGTTGTTGAATTCAGTTTCTACTTGCTTATTAGTTCCCTTGTTGCTTATCTTAGCTTATTAGTCCTTTCTTTGCTTATTGTGTATTTAAATAAGCCATTTTTGCCTTAAAAGCACCCTAGCAGTACTAACTCCAAAGTTAGTACTGCTGAGTGTTTAAGCCACTTTTGGCTTATTGAGCTTATCTCATTTGCTTATTCTTGTCCCTAGTAGTTCATATTATTTGTGTATTTAGTTGTGTTAGCCATTTTCCAACTTTGCTAGCTTATTGAGTGTTAACAGCCAAATAGATTTAGCCATTTAAGCCTTAAGCTTATTTAAGCTTTCTGTCTAGTTTAAGCCCTTTTCAGCTTATTTAGTTACTACATTTTAGTTCCTAGTGCTTATTTAGGATTAGGTTAGACAACTTCTTTCAGCTTCTTTGTTCAAATTCTAGCTTAAGTGTCCAAAAAGTCTCCAAGAAAAAGCCACATTTGCCTTAAAACTTGTTTAAGCTACTGTCCAAACAAAAAGCCTTTTTTTTAGCTTATTTATAAGCTTTTACAAATTCTTGCAGTTATGAAAAATGTTAAGCTCAATGAGCTTAACAAGTTTGCTTAAAAAGTTTTCATAAAAAAAAAGAGGAGATAAGGGGTGACCCGGGTGAGCAAGACTCGAACCCGGGCCTCTACCCTCAATACACCTCTCTTTTATAACAAGTCTTACCGCTGTGCCCTTGGGACTTCTACGTTAGAGTCCCAAGTGGTTTAGTATTTACCCCTTTTTTGGCCTTTAAAGCTATAAGCTGTTTCCAGCTTATTTTCGGCTTATTTATAAGCCGAACTTTGGGCTTCTTATTTTTCTTAGGTAGGATTTTAGGTCTAGTATTTTAGGTAAATTTTTTAGAATTTTTTTAAAATAGTTTAGTATTTTTTATAATTTAATTTCGTTATAAGTTTTAAAAATTCATAAAAAATATAAAAATTATCAAAAAAATATTTTTCTTTTTTAGAAAATTTTCTTTAGTCATATATTTCGTAGGAAAAATGCAAAAATTTTCGTAGGGTCATTTTTGTAACTTTTTGATTTTTAAAGAACGGGGCTCGGGTACGGTTTTTGTCTTGACTCGTTTTTGGGTCAAACGACCTCCGTTTTCAGTCTAGTCTTTTTCATTCTTCGTTATTAGTCCCCTAGAGTAGTTTAGAAGTAAAAATTTCTTTGTAGGGTTAATTTTGAAGATTTTAGGTTTTGGACCCTTTGTTCGGGATTCGTGCTCTCGTTTTTCAGCTTAATTTCATAATTTTTAGGTTTTTTAATCATTTTTGTTTGTTGTTGTTTAACTTAGCTTTCCACACACTCAAATCATTTCTCTCATTCAAACTCCAATCTTCTGACTGTATCGATTCTCCAGTCCAGCCTCGTTGGGGATAAACGACCCGGGAACATTCTATACTACTTCTCGGTTTCATTGATTATTGTGGTTATGATTGACGTTGGATTGTGTGGTATAGGTGAGAATTTTAGGATTAGATTTTATATTATTTATTATTATTTTTATTCAGGTGAAAAATAGGGTAGTTGTGGACGAAATTAACAAGCGTGAAGAGATCTTAATTTTTTGAGAGCGGCCGGGGAGTTGGAGCTGTCCGGGATGGAGCGGGCATGGGTATATGAGACTGGGCCTAGTTTATCGTAGCAAAGTGATGTCCGAGAAGAGTGATTTGAAATCTGTGAATATTGATCAGCGAATAAGAAGCAAAAAGCCGAAGAAAGCGAAAAGTACAAAAATATTTTCACTATACTTTTATATAATATATCAATTAAAAAAATAACCAAGCAAATATAATAACATTGTCTTTAAATATAATAAAATAGCACAAAGTAGGTAAAATACCAAAATATATAGTAAGTCTCCAACTGAGTATTATCATAATAACTTCCGGTGAACTTGTTGGTTCCCAACTCGAAACAAAAGATTTAAACACTATGCCTTTTAGTGTCACTTTGCGAGGGTACGGAATCCACCTTTTAAAAAGATAAACAAAATCAAATGAGGGGTATAAGGCGGGTTGTGTCCGAGGAACAAGACCTAAAGGAGAAAGGTTTTTAAATTATCATATCGCGCAAATCCTATTACCACCGCGTCCTTTGTGCGTTTTCATTTCGGAAGGTAGTTAACCTGGAGAAGCTTGTCGCTAAATTAGGTTAGAAGTTGTCTTTTTAGTTGTCCGTATATTATACTAAATTGTGAATTTACTTTCGATAAAACCAAAAACCGATAAAAAAAATTTAGTGTAACTTTTCCGTTTAGTGCATCTCGCTACGAACTCGTTCCAGTCTCGTAATTCTTCGATAATCAACAAACAGGCCCACAGTGAAACTCCTGTTGTGGAAAACCATCAAATCTTGAAGAACCATTTGAAAATCCACCTCCTCCCTTAGCTCCAATGGATGATCAACGTACTATGGCTCAGTTGCTTGAAGCACCCACCGCGGGTTACGAGGATGCCATCGTTGTGCCCGAAATCACCGCGGACAACTTTGAGCTTAATCACGTCCTTGCTTAATTAAACTCGTTAAAGAACAAGCAAATCTTCGGACATGACAAAGATAAGATCCTCATGAGCCCACATCCGATATATCAACAAGAATCATACTTTCTACGATGAAGGTTCTTTCCGAACTGTCCCGAGTACTTCAGGTACAGCTTATGCTTTTCCCATTTTTCCCTCGAGGGGGCAAACCCGATTAGGCTTGAAAAAGAACCCCTCGAATCGATTCGAAACATGTGATGATTCTGTCTCAAAATTCATAACAACAACATTTTTCCCTCCTTTCTAAAAAAACAAATCTTCAGAAATGAAACACGAGATTTCAACAAAGATTTGATGAGACGTTTAAACTGAAGGCAAATGACAGATTCAACTATATTCTTCGATGCAATAGTCCACAAACATGGATTTAAACGATCAAGATTCGTTAAATTTCCGCCGCGGGTTGGCAACTTTTTTTGGACAAAAAGCCTCTGATTGCCTAAGAACATTGAAAGCAAATCCAAAGTTTCAAATTCTCGTAACAAACCAGTTGTTTGCCTTAAAAAAAGTGAGTGGAGTCACATTCTGAACCCCCAGAAGGTGCTCTGTTCTTTCCGAAGTTGCTTGGCTTGAAAGATAATGTGAAAGCTTTACTTCTGATAAGAAAAATCAATCTCCCGCCCTCCTACTCTATCAAAAGCGGTTGAGGAAAATTGTGTTTACTTTTGCGGTGGTGCTCATCTCCTACCAAACTTTTCCAGCCACGTCCTGGCAATGTTTATCGAGATATATATTCAAGATATGTGTCACAAGCAGCCCGCAGCTAACTACAACCAATGGAAACAACCGTAATTCGAGCCAAATTTCAAATCAATACGACCACTCACGTTTTTCACACCGTTCAAAAACAATCTATGTGCAAAATCAAGGAACAAGTCAGAAACGTTACAACCCAAAACCGAGGAATTTCAATCAAGCTCCAGCTTACCAACCCACCTGGATCCATCAAGGGTCAAATCATCGACCTCGAGGTTTTCACAAAACCTCTTCTCCTTGCTTAGCAAGCTCCCGCCTATCAAGTTACCACCGCTCCACAGATTCAAGTGTACGAAAAGGAAGATTTCCAAGCCTACTGTAAAGGCTACATGATTTGTGATGAGGAACTATGCAAACTCAAGGTCCAAAACATGCAAAATCAATTGACCAATCTCACATACATGTATTTCAAACTCTTTGTCACTATCCAAAAGCCCCCGCAGTAATCCACTTCGGGAACTCTCCTGAGTAACTAACATTTACTAACCCAAAGGAGATTTTAGAATGTATAAACCCACTCGACGTGGTGTACTTACAAGGGACCCAACGATTCATACTACTTTTCTTTCTCCCATAAAGTAGTAGAACTAGGAACCCGGGTCACAAAATTATACGAAGGCCTCCAACTAATAACGGACCAGGAAACCGATAGACATCCCACCATTCGGATTGTCCTATTGTCCCACATGAATCAATCTCGAGCCCGTAAATGCACCAGTTAGTGCGTCCAGGCCTACCAAAAAGCATCAATTTCCATTTCCTTCAAGAAAAGAAATGATAAAGAACGTCGTGAGAAATCTAACGACCAAATTGAGAAATCGTATGAAATCTTTCGAGATTTAAATTTCGAAATTAGCTTTAAATACGGATGCCTTGATGCTTAAAGCCAAATTCGCCTCGACTCTAAAAACATTAAACGGAAACAAAGAAAAATGAGTTTAAATGGAGAGCTAAGAACCCCATTGAATGAGAATTGCTCAGCCGTCATACCTAACAAGTACCAAGAAACTTATGAGCCCTGGCCATATCTCATATCCATGTGAAATCTTCTGGATTAATATAAGCATGCAACGCTTGCCGATCTATGCGCAAGCATAATCATAATAGCCATAGATTTCAGTCTGGAAAAACTCCTCTCTTCCCGAACTAACCGCAAACTTGCATGATGCTTTGAGTTAGCGGACCGTTTCTATCTCTGAACCAATCGGTATCGCTGAAGACGTCTATGTAACGGTGGGAAAGTTCCAATTTCCTGCAGATTACGTAGTCGTGTGTTCTTTGAGACCTGACCCCCCGAGTACCTCTAATCCTCGGAGGAAGTTTCTTAAAAGACCAGTCGTAAGCATTAACAGATGTAAAAGACTAGGGGAGATAACCCTTCGTGTTGGCAGAGAGGCCATTACATTTAATCTGGACCAAACTTCGAGATACACGGCTAATTACAATCATATGACGGCAAACCGAATTGACGTCATTGATATGGCTTGTGAAGAATACTCTCAAGAAGTTCTTGGTTTCACAGAATGTGATCTCGATTGGAAATCCCACTCCTTACTAAATGGTCCAATCGTCTCTATCTATCAGTCACTACTGCTCTCCACTTTAACTCCATATCGGGACAGTGATTTTCTCCTTTTCGAAGAACAGACTCTTTTCTTTCTATAGAGGATGATCCAACTTCACCGGAAGTTGATCCCAACATAATTATACCCTGATAAGGGACATACTTCTTCCACGAATCAATTCTAATAGTATCCCATCACCACCACCCCTCCCAATCAAGAACTTTATTTTCGGAAACTCGAAAATGATCATAAATCTGTAAGCAAACTCTTCATTTAATTAGCCCCTGAGGTTGAACTCAAGGAATTGCCACCGCAGACATCATTGGAATATGCAATTTTGGAGTGTTGCACAAGGTTGCCCGTCAAAATTGCAAAAGACTTGAGAATGAGGAAATTCAGCTCTAATCGAGGTTCTAAAGTCCCACAAGCGAGCCATCGCTTGGAAACTTTCTGATATCAAGGGTATCAACCCAGAGTTTTGTACCCACAAAATTCTCATGGAAGAGGACTACGAACCAACGGTTCAGCATCAAAGGCGGGTAAATCCAAAAATCCACGACGTCATCAAGAAAGAAGTTGAAAAGCTTCTTGACGCGGATTAAATATCCGATTCTCTGACATCCATGGGGTAAAGATCCGGTGCATTGTGATAACCGATAAAAAGGTGCAAACCGTCGTCAAAAACGATGATAATGATCTTTATTCCGACTCGATAGGTCCACGAGGTGGAGAGTAATGCGATCGACTAAGAAAGATTGAATGAGGCTAAAACCCGAAAGGACCATTTCCCACTGAAATCCTTCATGGACCAAATGCTCGAAAGACTCGCGGGAAACCAATTCTATTGTTTCCTCGATGGCTTTTCGGGTTATTTCCAGATTCCCATAGACCCGAAGGACCAAGAAAAGACAACCTTTACTTGCCCATACGGAACATTTGCCTACCGCCGCATGCCTTTTGGGCTATGCAATGCACCCGGCACGTTCCAACGATGTATGATGGCAATCTTCCACGACATGATCGAAAAAACGATGGAAGTATTTATGGATGACTTTTCAGTCTTCGGGGATTCTTTCTCTACATGCCTATCCCATTTGGACAAAATGTTAAAACGGTGTGAAGACACCAATTTGGTCCTAAACTGGGAGAAAAGCCATTTCATGGTAAAAGAAGGCATTGTTCTTGGACACAAATCTCTAAATCCAGGAATGTGCGGTTGATCGAGCTAAAGTGAACGTTTATCGCCAAGACACCCTCAACCCGACTACTGTGAAAGGTGTCCGAAGTTTTCTTGGGCATGCCGGTTTTTACCGACGATTCATACAAGACTTCTCAAAAATATCCCGCCCAATGACTCACCTGCTTGAAAAAGAGACTCCATTTTTCTTCTCAAAAGAGTGTATCGAATCCTTTAATACACTTAAAAGAAAATTGACTGAGGCTCAGTCTCCGATTTTGATATGTTCCTGCTGGAGACTTGCCCTTCGAACTAATGTGTGGGATGCAGTGAATTTGCAATGAGGCAGTCCCAAGGCAACGAAAGAACAACCAATCTTCCAAACCATACACAAGCCACAAGACCATGACTGAAGCTCAAGCACACTACACTACGACCGAAAAAGAATTACTTGCCGTAGTGTACGCTTTTGAGAAATTTCGGTCATATCTTGTTTTGTCTAAGAGCATGAGTGTATACCAGACCATGCCTGCTATAAAATAACCTCTTTCGCTAAGAAGATGCAAAGCCAAGACTGATGCGTGGATCATTTTGCTCCAATAATTCGAATGAGTCCAACCGAGACAAAAAAGGAGCAAGAATCTGGCCGCAGATCATCGTTTCCAGACTTGAAACCCTCATCAAGACAAACTCAGAATAAGAATATCACCGCAACATTCCTCTCGAAACTCTTGGATCGGTTCTCTTCATGTTGAACAAGACCCCAATGGTTTGCAGATTTCGCAACTACATGCGGGGAATTTCACTTGTCAAGGGAATGTCATCCCAACAAAAAAACAAGTTTTTCAAAGATGTCAAACACTACTTCTGGATACCTTCCTGTTCAAAATCTGTGCGGAATCAAAAGATCCGGCGGTGTGTGCAACAGGCAAAGAAGCTCTCGACAATCTCGAAGCTTGCACAATGGCCCCACCGGTGGACATCACGTGCCAAATCTCACGCCAAAAAGTCTTAGATGCCTATTCTTTTGGCCTTCAATATATAAAGATGCCCCACGAGATTGGTTAAAAATAGTGACTCGTGCCTAACGACAAGGAAAATTTCACAATAGGGATGAGATGCCACAAATTCATCCAAGTGTTGGAAATCTTTACGTTAGGGCATCGACTTCATGGGACCCTTTCCATCTACTAAAGGCAGACAAATACATACTCGTGGCGGTCGATTACCTGTCAAAATGGGGTTTAATAGCGAAAGCGCTCCCCACCAAAACGACCCCGAGTAGTTTGCAAATTTCTTAAATCTCTCTTTGCCAGATTTAGTGCCACCCCGTAGGCCATCATCAGTTGCCCGTGGAAACATTTTTGCAATGACCAATTTGCAAAGTCAGCTTAAATATGGAGTTCCTCATCGTCTCTCCACGCGTATCCCCCCAGACAAGTGGGCAGGTTGAAAGTATCAAATCGTGTTAAAAAGAATTCTTGAAAGGACATGGGTCGGCGAAAAATCGGCCTCTTGGACATTACAAACTAGATGACCTCTCTGGGGGCCTTACCGTACCGCGTACAAAACACCCATCGAGTGCACTCCGTACAAGCTTGTATATGGAAAGGCATGTCATCTGCCGATTGAGTTGGAGCACAAAGCTTACTGGGCCCTTAAACATGCAAACTTTGATCTCAAACAGCTGGTATCAACGCAAAATTCACTAAATATAAGCGAACTGCGTGATTCAATCCTATAAAATTCTTTAATCCTACAAAGAGAAAACTAAAGGATTCATGACGCAAAGATCAAAAACCAGCGTTTTTCAACGTCGGTGATCAGTCCTCCTCTTCAACTCAAGATTGAAAATTTTCTCCGGCAAATTGAAGTCCCGTTGGTCAGGACCATTTACCATTGTTCAAGTTTTCCCGTATGGCACCGTTGAGTTATCCCAAAACTCCGGGCCAAACTTCAAAGTAAATGGTCATCGTCTCAAGCACTACTTTGGAGGTGATATCCCTGCTATGGATATCCCGGACCTCCAAACATTCCCTAAGGACAACTAAATTCAGGGAATTAGGTCAAGCTTAGTGACCCTAAACAAGCGCTTCGTGGGAGGCACCCCATGCTTATCCTAGTTTATCAGTAGTATAGTAATGCCAAGCGTAGTAATAATAAGTGTTATTTGTGGTGAGAGGCTTGCCCCTTTCCTTTCCATGTTTTAGTGTTTTTTTGTCTGTATTGTCCAGATGTCCCCGCGGATTTTATGAAGCCTCTCGTGTATTTGTCCTCATCCACAAGAGTATTCATAACCCCACTTCATTTGGGAATCCCGATATCCTAATCTTATCGACTAACGTTTATCTTTAAGCATACTTCATAAACGGCTTAGGATTTACGTAGAGACCCTTTCGTAAAACCATTGATGACAATGTTTCCATTCTAGTATGGGGGGGACTTTCGATTTGATTGTGCTGCAGCCGTTGTTATCATTATCCCGTTATTTACCACCAAAATTTCAAAAAATGAAAAAATTTTCAAAAATAAAAATAAGTTTTTGTCACAATTTTGACTTTCCCTACTGGGTAGAGATAAGAATAAATTTTGACACTCGATCGAGCGTGTTGAGCTCGTACTTGTTCCTTAAACTTTAGACCGACGTATTCGCGAATATTCGCGGAGAGAACGAAAAAATGATAGTGTTTACGTATGAGTTGAATGCTAAACAGGATTAATTTGAAATCTTAATCGTAAGAGCTCATTATGTAATTTGTCGCTTTTTTTTCCCATAAGATTCTAACTGACTAAGTATACGTGCTACATTGGAAATTAAACTTAAATCAATAATTTTTATGTAGTATATAGCAAAAACTTTAGACTTAGTTCAAATTTATACTTGAATTTTTCAAAAAGACGTTTTCCCAATATAAAAAAAAATGAAAAATGCAAAAATATAAACTGTGGGTTGATAAAAGTTTGCTGTATCTTGCCGGCTCACAACCGATGTTACAGCCTTCTAAAGAAAGCCCATAGTAAGAATAATTATCCGAGACTGATAAAAGTTTGCTGCATCTTGCCGGCTCACAACCGATGTTGCAGCCTTCTAAAAGGTCGAGGGTTACAAACTGCGTAAATAGTTAATATTAAGTGTAAATAAAAGATCTCTTTTTGTTAAATTCAAATATGCTTTTGAACTTTGGCTATTATATTTTATAAGCTATGTGCATACGGAAAACCTGAGAGTTTTTGAAACCTAAGGTCCGTGAGTCCCGATACTAGTCTCTGTGGGGTGTCAAAAGCCTGGTCACTTAACCGCAAGGTTGGGATGTGCCGAGACGAAAGTCGCTACATGGGATGATCTCGCCTTCAAACTCATTATTCTCGGGTGGAACGTGAAACATAGAATTGATCCATGGTTGAAATTCAAAATAGCACATACACCTTAAGATATAAATTGTCGGGTGAAAGTTTTACAAGTGGTAACAATATGAGTAGGGTTAGCATCTTAACTCATAATTAACAGTGATTTCGTTTTAAGCTTGGTTTGGAATAAGTGAAAAGTCGGGAACGATGAATTTATCCTTTTTGGGGCATTCTCGGATCGAAATGCATCTTGTTCTATGATCCCTTAAGGTTATTAAATAACGAAAGTCAAAACATTCTAGTTAAGTTGATTAATGGAAAAATGAAAAATACAAAAAGATGTGTAGGAATAGGTGTATATATAGAAAATGGTAAAGACGGGGATTTTCAAAACTTATGAGTCTTTAACTTCCTCGATGAACACTTAGCTACTTGTTCCAGTATTAGTCGAGGGCATCGAGGATTCTTATCTTTACTTTAAATGCGTTACTTCCATAGCATTGCGTGGACACGACAATACCTAGTAATGTGGGATTTTGGGTATGTGGTTTAATTACCACAAAAAAGCCTTTTACCTTTAAAAACAAATTAAAATAACCAAAAACGGACTTAAAATGCCAAAAATATGCTTGTTTTGCTAATTGTGTTGTGCAGGAATTGATATCTAAGGAAAGGACGAAAAACAAAGCCAAAACGACAAAACCGGGCACGGAATGGAAAAGCGTGGAAAAAACAAAGTCAAGACAAAGCCTAAGTGTCAAAAAGTCAACCAAAGTCAACCCCGACAAATCCAAAAGTCAAGAAGTGTAGAAAAATAAGTTTTCGGCACCCAAATGACAAGTCCCTAAGCCTTATTTAAAGAAGAAAATACCTCACAAGGGCAAAACTGGCCAATGCCTAAAGTATCAACCACAAGGGGTGTTTGCCATGGCAGAAGTTATAACTAACAAGGACCATGGGTGTAATACTCAATATAACTTTCAAGGGGTGTTTCTGCCAACACCCCAAACTTGTATAAACACAAGGACGTGTGATGCAAAAAGAGCTATAACCATGAGGGACTAATCTTGACAAAACCCCAAACCCCTCCCCTGGTTTTGAAACACTGTATATCTTCCCAAAGCTTTTCCCGCCAATCTCCTAAACCCCACAACCTGTCTCTATCATCCTCGTTGACCATCCCACAACACTCCAAACCCATCACTATAACTAAACCCCACCCCACATGGCCTTTGCCAAGCTGGCAATCCAAATTCCCTCAAAAATTCATCAATGGTTGATATAATTCGACTTGGGCACCAAGATAAATGAAGGGCTAGGATGCTTTGTGTTTACACTCTCACAACAAACACAAGACATTTGTGTGTCTACAAGAAACTCACCAAGGAATAAGACAAGAAGAGGACCAAACAGAACCCCTAGATTTTTTTTTACTATTAAGACTTTGTAACCCCTTGGCTGAGAGTAGTTTTTTTAGTTAGCTTTTTTTTATTAATTCAGTTTAGTTTTAACTCATTTCAACTTTGATGTACTTGCATTCTCCTTTTTTTATAAAAATTCAGTTTACCCTTTTAAATTGTTGTTCAAATTCTTGAAGCTCACTTTTAAGCTTAATATAAGTCTCTTCATAACCTGTTTTAACACTTTTATACAAAAGTTTAAGAAAAATTAAAAAAAAGGAAAAAGAAAAGTTACTGTTGGATCAATAGGAAAGAGCAATTATGGAGCTCATTGGGTTGCTTAGTGAGCTTTTTAAAGCTAAATGTGTAGAGTTTTAGAGCTAATTTAGAGTTCACTTAATCCTGTTTTGACAAGGATTAAAGGTATGATATCTTTTTAAATTTGCTTATTGTTACGTAGCATTGCTTATATATTGCTTGTTTTAGCTTATAATGTACTAGTTATGCTATTTGTGTTTCAATGATAGGTTTAAAAATACCTTAGTTGCTTGTAATTCAACTTCTTGCCAAACTGTTTAAAACTGCCATCATATAGCTTTTCTGTCATTAGTTTAATAGCCTTATTAAAAGTGCTATCTCTCATTTGCTTTTTACTTTTTAGTGCTTATAATTGCATGTTTTTGCTAGTTAGAAACTCAAAAGTTTTTAGCTTAATTCAGTTGTTTGTAAGCTTTAAAATTCGTTTTTAGAATATAAATGGGTGTTTGGGTCAAGTCCAAAATGGGTCAAAACAGGCATGTTATGGGTTGTGACCATTGACCAAAGTTGATATCATTTTTAAGCTTAATTAAAGTCTGTTTTCTTTCCAAAACTTTAGCTCAAAACCTGTTTTTTAAAAGTTTCTTAGTTGTTGTTAAACTGTGGTTTTAAAGAAAAGCCCAAAGTGCATATTATGATAAGCCTTTGTGAATCATGAGTTATGGTTTCAAAAGTGTGTCATTTATGTTTTAACTTAGCTTTTCAATTTGAGCTTATTTGACAGCTTATTGTAAGCTGTCAATATTAGTCTTTTTTTTAGATAATGTGCCCTGGTGCTAGGGGCCCAACTTCAAGCCCACTTATCTAGCTTATTAGTGAACCTAAGCCCAAGCTTTTGGCTTTTCTAAAAAGCCAATAAGCCCTTTTTTAAGCCCTTTTAGTTGTAGCCTTTAGCTTGTATTCTAGGTAGCTTAATTTTTAGTTCAAAGTAGGACTTTGACTGTTTTTGCTTAGTATAGTGTAGGAATTGCTTATTTTCTTTCTAGCTTATTAAGTACTATTTAATTATTGAATTCAGTGTCTTACTTGCTTATTTGGATTGTTAGTTGCTTGTGATAACTTATTTTGTCCTTTGCTTGCTTATTGAGTGTAAGAAAAAGCCTCAACTTACCCTAGCAGTACTAACTCCCAAGTTAAGTACTGCTGAGGGTATTAAGCCAATTCCTAGCTTATTTTAGAAGTTCTTATTGTTGGTGTGATAAGCTGTGTGTGCTTATTTTCCCATTTTCTTTGCTTATGTGTGCCAACAGTTAAAAAGATAAGCCACTTTTTGCCTTAAGCTTAATTTAAGTTTCTGGCTAGTTTACTCCCTTTTAAGCTTATTTACTTGTAGATTTTAGCTCTTTAGTGCTTATTTAGGATAAATTAGATAATTCTTTCAGCTTATTTGCCCAAACTCTTGCTTATTTGTCCAAAAGTCAAATGCCAATAGCCATTTTTGCCCTTAAGCTTAATTAAGCTACTGTCCATTTTAAAAAGCTCTTTTTCAGCTTATTTATAAGCTTTCACAAATACCCGTAGTTATGAAAAATGTTAAGCTCAATGAGCTTAACAAGTTTGTTTAAAAAGTTTTTGTGAAAAAAAAAGAAAGGAGACAAGGGGTGACCCGGGTGAGCAAGACTCGAACCCGGGCCTCAACCCTCGTACACCTCTCTTTTTATACACAAGTCTTACCGCTGCGCCCTTGGGACTTCTCTGTTAGAGTCCCAAGGGGTTTAGTATTTAACCCCTTGTTGCACCTTTAAGCTATAAGCTGTTTCAGCTTAATTTCGAGCTTATTTATAAGCTCAAGTTTGGGTTTCTTATTTTTCTTAGGTAGAGTTTTAGGTCTAGTATTTTAGGTAAATTTTTCAGAAGTATTTTTAGGTAAATTTATTTTTTCCAACGAAGAATTTTTATTATTTTTTTTTAAATTTATCTAATCATTCATTATTATTCAGATTCTTTTTTACAATATATTTAATTAATAAATTATCATTAATTATTAGATTTTATTTTTTAATTTTATTCTTGTTAGTTTCTTTTTATATTTTTTTTTTTTTTTTTTAATTATTTTTTTTTGTTATTTTATTTATATTATTATGTATTTATTATTTGTTATTTTAAATTTAAATTTAATCTTTATTCCATTTTTACCATTTTTATTTTTATCTATTCTTAAATTTTTTTTATTTTTTTAGTCCATTTTATTTTCTTTAATTTTTATTAAAATTTTCGTATTTAATAATTTATATTTTGTTTATATAATTTATTTATTCTTTTTAATCATTATTTATTAATTTTAATTTTTTTTTTTTTAATATTTTTTTTTAATTTTTATTTTTTTTTTTAAATTTTTGATCTAAATTTTTTTTTTTTATATTTAATATTTATATATATCTTTATACAATTTTTTTTTGTTTTAATTTTATTTTTATTTTCTAAATTGTTTTATTATAATTTTTTTTTTTTTTAATATTTTTTTTTTTATTTTTTTATTAATAATTTAATATATATTTATATTTTTTTATTTATTTATTTTCATTTATCTATTTTTTAGTATTATTTATTATATTTATTAGTTTTTTTTATTTATTATAATTTTTATTGTTTTTATATATATTAAAATTTTTACATATTTTTATTTATTTTTTTTTTAATGTTATTTTTTATTTTAATTTATACATTTTTCATATTTATATTAATTTATTAATTTTTATATTTTTTATTTTTTTTTTCCTTATATCTTTTTTATTTTTTTTTATAATCATTAATATAATTTTTATTTATTTTTATATTTTTTGTTATTTATATTTTTTTTAATAATTAATATATAAAATTTTTTAATTTATATTCATTATTATTTATTTTTTTTTATTATTTAATTTTTATTTTTAATATATTTTTTATTTTATTTTATTTTATGTATTTAAATTTATTTTAATATAATATCATATTTTTTATACATATTTATTATTTCATTAAATATTTCTTATTTTTTTTTCATTTTCTATATTTATTTATTACATTTTTTTTATCATTATTATATTTATATTCATTTAATATTTATTTATCATTATTTCCATTAATATTTTATTTTTATTTAATTATTTTCATATTTTTTTATATTTATAATAAGTTTTTTTTATTTTTTATTTTTATCATTTTTTTTTATTTTTTATATTTTTTTAATATAATAATATTTTTAAATTAATATTTACTTTTTATTTTTATATTTATAACGTTTATATATTTTTATTTTAATTTTTATTTATTTTAATTTTTTTTTTAATATTATTTCATTTATTTTTATTTTTATTATATATTATATTTTTTTTATATTATATTATTTTTTATTTTTATTTTATTTTTTTTGTTTTTGTTTCATTTAATTTTAATTTTCATTCAATATTTAATTTTTCCATATTTATTATTTTTTATTTTTATTAATATATTATTTTTTTTTTATGTTTTGTTTTTTTATGATTTGTTTTTAAATATATGATAAATATATATTTTTCATTTTTTTTTATCATTTTTATAATATATTATTATATTTTATTTTATTAATATTATATATTTTTTTTTTTATTTTTTTGATTTTTTATTTTTTAATTTTAATTCATATTTTATTTCTCAATATTATTATTTTTTTTTTGTATCATTTTTCAATTTTTTTATTTATATATTTTATTATATATTATTATTTTTTTTATTTTTTTTTATATATTTTATTTTATTTATATATTATTTTATATATTATAAATTATTTATTATATATATTTTATTTATTTTTTCATAATTAATTTTTAATTTAATTATTTTTTTTTATTTATATATATAAATTTCATTTTTTTTTATTATTTTTATTATTATTCAAATTTTTTTTTTAATATTTATTAATTTTTTTTTTATAACATTTTTTTTTTCTATTTTTAATTTTTATTATTTTTTTAATTTATTTTTTTTAATTTTTTTATTTTATTTATTACCATTCATTTTTATTTTTTTTTTTATAAACATTATTTTATTATTTTTATAATTTATATGATTATTTTAATAACACATTTATTATTATAATATATTTATTAATTTTTTTTATTTTTTTATATATTATTTTTATAATAACATAATTTTTTTATTTTTACTTATTTTAAAATATATTTTTATACTTATATAATTTTTTTTTTTTAATTTTTTTTGATTTTAATATAATTTTTTTCATAATTATTAATTCTTTACTTTTTATTTTTAAATTACTGAAATAACTAAATTATTTTTATTTTTATTATTTATTTATCTTTATTTTATTATTTATATTTATAAATTTAATTATATCATTTATTTAATTTTTTAAATTTAATTTTTTTTATATAATATTTCTAATTTAACTCTTTTTTATTAAAAATTTTTAAAGGTTACATTTCTATTATTTATTATTATTTATTTATTACATTATTTAAAATATGAATCTTATTATTTTATTATTAAATTTATCATATTTATTATTAAAATTTACATTTAATAATTTTTCATTTCATCATTTTATTATTATTGTCAAATTATATTTTTTATTTTTTTTATTTTCATAATTTTATTATAATATTTTAATTTTTATTTTAATTAATTACATTTTTTTAATTATATTTTTTTTATAAATTTTTTTAATATTTAATATTTATTTTTATTATTTTTTTATTTTATTATATTATTTTCAATTTAATCATTTTTTTTTAATTTTAATTTATTATATAGTATTATTAATTATTATTAATATATTTATTTTTTTTTTTTTATCATTTTTTAATTTTTTTTTTATTTTATTTTGTTTATTTTTTCTATTATTTTTTTTTTATTTTATCTTTATATATATATCATTATTTTAATATTAATTTATTTATTATTTTTTTTTTTTTATATCATTTTTATTTACATTTCATTTATTATTTTATTTTTTTTATTAGTTTATTTTTATTTTTTTTAATTTTAATAATATATATCTTATTACAATAAATTTCTTAATTTAATTTATACAAATATATTTATTTATTTTAAATTAATTTTACATATTATATTTTTTATTTCAAATTTATTATATATTTATATTACAAATTTATTTTTATTATTTCATTATCAATATTTTATATATTATTTTTTATATTTTATTATTTTTTTTATTTATTTTATTTTCATTATCCAATTATTATTTATATTAAATTTCAATTTATTTATTATCATTTTTTATATTCTTAATTTTTTTTATTAATTTTTCTATATCATTTTATATTTTTTATCATTTTCATTTTATAATTTTATTCTAATATTATTTTTTTTTTATTTCTAATAAATCTTTCAATTTATTAATTAATTTTATTTTTATTTTTAACATCATTTCACTATTATTTTTATTTTTTTAATTTATTATTATATTATAATTTTAAATTTATTATTTATTTTCCTATTAATTTATTTATATTATTTTATTTTTCATTTATGTTATATTATATTTTATTTTCTTTAATATATTTTTAAAATTTTTTATTCACATTATTTTTATATTATTTTTATTAATACAATTATTATATATTTTTTAATATTATATTTCTTATTTTTTATTTTTTTTTTAATAATACTATATTTTTTATTATTTTCATTATATTATATTTTCATTTTTTTTTTTAATAAAATTTTTTTTTTTAATTTTATTATATTTTGACTTTTATTTATACTTTTTTATATTTTTATATTAATTTAATATTTTGTTATTTATTACATTTAAATATTTCATTTTTATTTTTATACTATTTTTTTTTATTTTTATTTTCCATATATATTTATAAATATAATTTTTTTATTACTATATATATTATTCATTCTTTTTATTTTTATTATTTTTCTTTTAATTAATTCTTTTATTATAATTTTTATTATATAAATTAATCATTTAAATATTAATTAATATATTATACATTATATTTAATTAATTTTTTTATTTATATTATTATTTATTATTTATATATTATTTAATATAATTTAATCTAATTATATTTTTTAATTTTTTATTATTCTCATAATTATTACATTTATTAATCAATTTTTTTTATTTTAATATTAATATTTATATTTATAAATATTTATTATTATAATATAATTTTTTTTTATTTATATTTTCATTTATTTTTTATTCATATTCTATATTATATTTTATTTTATTTTTATTATAAAAATATAAAAAAACAAAAATAATATACATTTAATTCATTATTTTTATTTTTATTTTTACAATTTTTATTAACATATTATTTTTTTTTATAATTCTCCATTTTTATATCTTATTTTTTTTATTTTATTATTATCATTTTTTTTTTTTTATTAACTTTTATTTTGTTCAATTTAAATTTTATTTATTATTATATTTTTTTAAAATTTATTTTCATATTATATAAATTCATTTTTTATTAATATTACATCAAATATTATATTATAATATTTTCATATTATTTTTATAATTTATTTTTATTTATTTTATTTCATTATATTTTATAATTATTTATTCATATATTTTTTTCTTTTTATTATATAATTTATTTTTTTTTTTTTTTATTTTTTTTTTTATTATATTTTATTTTTTTTATTATTTTTTTTATTATTATTAATTATATTATTTTTTTTATTTATATTTTTTAATCTTTTATTTCAAAATTCTTTTTATTTATTTTTATTTTTTTATTATATATTAATTTCTTATTTTCTTATTTTGAAAAAAATAATTTTTTTTATATATATTTTTATTTTAATTATTTTTTATTTTATTTTTTTAAATTTATTCTAATTTAATATTTTTTATTTTATCATTTTTATTTAATATATAATAATTTTATTTTTTATTTTTTTTTATATATTTTAATTTTAATATTATTTTTTTATTTCACATTTAATTTAATTGAATATTATTTTTTTTTTTATCTTTTATATATTTAATCATACATATTTATATTATTATTTTATATTTTATATATATTTTTCATCTTTTATTTATACATTATAATAATTTTTTTTATCATTTTAATATAATTTATTTATTTATATTATTATTTATCGATCTATTTATATTTTAATTTTTATATTTTTTAATTTTTTATTTTTATAAATAATTTTTTTTATTTTATTATTATTGTTTAATATTTTTTATTTTATATTAAATTTTTTATTAAATTTTTTTTATAATAATTATTTTTTTATTTTATATCATTATTTTTATTTAATAATTTTTTCATTATATTAATATATTTTTATAGTTATTTTTTTTTATTTTTATTTTTATATATATATTTATATATATATATTTTTTTTATTTTTTATTTTTAATATTTTACAATCCTTTAATTATTATTATCTTTTATTTTTTTATTTTTTTTTTTTTTCTTATTTTTTTGTTATTTTTTTTAAATATTAAAAAAAATAAAAATAACATTAAATTTAAATTTTAAAAATTAATTTATTTTTCTAATTAATAAATTAATAAATTCCATATTTTAATTTTTTTTTTTTTATTTATTTATGTTAAATTTTTTATTTTTTTACTTACCATTCGTCATTTTTTTCAATTTACATTTTTATTTTTTATTTTATATTATTATTATTTTATTTTTAATTTATATTTTTATTTTTTTATTTTTTAATTTTTTTTAATATAATATTTTTTTTATATTAATATATATATTCATTTTTTTATTTATTTTTATATTTTTATAAATATTTAATTCATCATAAATTTTTATTTTTTTTTTTTAATTATATTTAAATATTTTTTAATATTTTTTTATACATTATATTATTATTTTTTAATTTTTTTATTATATTTTTTTTTTTTATTTTCATAATTTATTTTTTATATTTAAATATTTTTACATATTTTTTATTATTTATTATTTATATTTACAATTATTTTATTCATATATTTTTTAAATATTATTTTCATTTTATATTTTATCAATATTTTTTTTTTTCATATAATTTCATATATATAAATAATTTCAATTTTTTTTTTTTATACATTTTTTTTTTTTTTTTAAATTAATTTTCGTTTTATTTTATTTTTTTTTTTGTTAATTATATTTATTTTTTCTAATTATATTTTTTTTTTTTTATTTTTTATAATTTTTTATATTTTTCTATTATAATATTTTATTTTCTTTATTTTATTTATTTTTATATTTATTTTATTACAATATTATTAATTTTTAGTTTTTTTATTAATTTTATTTTTATTTAATTTTTTTTAAATTATATCATAATAATATTATTTTTTAATTTTTATATATATTAATTAATTATATTTAATATCATTTTTTTTTTCCTTGATTTTTTTAAATTTTAATTTATTTTATTTATAATTTCATATTTTAATTTTTTAATTTTTTTAATATATTTTTATAATTTTTTAATAATTTTAATTTCATTTTTATACATTTATTCTTTAATTTTTTTCATACTATTTATATTATTTAATTATATTTATATATAATTTTATTTTATATATAATTTTTTATTTTTTATATATATTTATTATTATTATTTTTTCTTATTTTTATTATAATTTAAAAAAATTAAATTAATTCATATATTTTATTTTTAATTTATTTATTTAACTTAATTTTTATATTTATTTATTTTTTTTTTATTTTTATTTCATATTCATCATATATAATATATTTATTTTAATTTATAATAAAATTTTTACATTCATAATTTTATTTTTTTTTTATTAATAGTTTTATTTACATTGATATAAGATTATTTTTTATACATATTTATTTTTTAATTTTTTTATATATTTATTTATTTTTTTTTTATTATATTTTTTTTTCATTTATTTTTTTATTTATTATTTTTTTTTTTTTTTTTTTTAATTTATCTATATATTCATTTTTTTATTCTTTTTTATTAATTAATATTAATTTAATTATTATTAATTATTTATTAATATCATATTTTTATATATATTATTTATCATTTTAATTTATATATCTTTATAATTTATTAAATTATATATTTTTAATTATTTAATTTTATTTTTTTATAATTTTAATTTATAATTTATTTATTTTTAATTTCAATTTTTTTTAATTTTTTTTTTTTTTTGTTTTTTTACATTATAATTTCTAATTTTTTAAAAATCGTTTGTATTTTTTATAATTATTTCGTTTATAAGTTTTAAAAAATCATAGAAAAAATATAAAAATTATCAAAAAAATATTTTTCTTTTTTAGAAAATTTTCTTTAGTCATATATTTCGTAGGAAAAATGAAAAAACTTTCGTAGGGTCATTTTTGTAACTTTTTGATTTTTAAAGAACGGGGCTCGGGTACGGTTTTTGACTTGACTCGTTTTTGGGTCAAACGACCTCCGTTTTCAGTCTAGTCTTTTTCATTCTTCATTATTAGTCCCCTAGAGTAATTTAGAAGTAAAAATTTCTTTGTAGGGTTAATTTTGAAGATTTTAGGTTTTTGACCCCTTGTTCGGGATTCGTGCTCTCGTTTTTCAGCTTAATTTCATAATTTTTAGATTTTTTATTACTCGTTTTTATGTGTTATGGGTTTTAACTTAGCTTTCCACACTCTCAAATCATTTCAATTTTTAGTTTTTTCTTAATCGTTTTTATTTGTTATTGTTTAACTTAGCTTTCCACACTATCAAATCATTTCTCTCATTCTATACTACTTCCCGGTTTCATTGATTTTGTTTTTAGACTATTCTTACTATATATATTTTATATTTTATTATATATTATATATGTATTATATATAGTTCAAAAATTATTAATCAGCAGCATTAACTTATCTCTGAGCAGTCTTAACCTTAAGTAGTACTAATATTCACTAGCAGTAGTAACTTTGTACTAGCAGTAGTAAACACTTAACATATTTTCTTTGAAGTTAATAAGCAGCACTAAATCCAGCTGAGCAGCATTAACATCAAAGAACATCAAGAAGACTTTTAATCCTAACAAAATACGTTGAAACTAACTATGACCGAGTATACTTTGCCCAGGAAATTATGTATAATTCGCCTAATTATCCACGTATAATTCGCCTATCACAAAATGTATACTTCGCCTAAGCTTGCAATGGTATAGTTCACCCAGGTTTGTTACGTATAATTCGCCCAAGTTTGAAACGTATAATTCGCCCAAAGGTTGAAACGTATACTTCGCCTAACTTTCAACAATATAGTTCGCATGTTACTCAGATGTATACTTCGCCTATAAAAGAAATGTACACTTCGCCCAAAATGAAACGTATACTTCTCCTTCTTTGCAATGTATACTTTGCCCGAAACAAACAAAAATTGTCCTTGTTGTCTTTTTGGCAAAAAAATTAGATCTGTGTCCCCTTGTTCTTAACTTCAAACCGTGTAGAACCAAAAACAAATAAGCTAACCAAAAGCTTAAGAATAAGTTGTTTAAACCACAAAAAGCCTCGATAATAAGCTTGAAAGATAAGAAGTTAAAATAAGCCCTTAAAACCATGAATAAGCCACGACAACGACTACAAATAAGTTGTTAACAAGAAGTTTTCAAATGAAACAAGGCACAAAGATAAATACTAATAAGCTACTTAGACGCTTTGAAATAAAAGTCTTAAGCTTTTTGTCATGAGAAGCAAAAAAACCCTAAAGCTTGTAAAATGAGTCGAGACCTAAAATAAGCTATAAAGAAACTTAAAATAAGTTGTTTTAACGCCCAAAGAAGCACGAAAATGAAACACTAATAAGCTACAAAATATTTGAACAAGAAAGTTTAAAGCTTTTGTGAGTAGTCTCAAAATAAACTACAAAATAACTTTGACTAGAAAGCTTTTAATATTAAAAATGCTCAAAACCAAACAAAAAATAGGCTGTGACCCACTAACTATTTTAAACCATGATCTAATACTCTACAAAAAATGTTAACAGCCCAAAAAGAATGAATAACTTTACTGTGTGAAGATATGAGCAACGAAAGAAAGAAAAAATTGGAAAAGACGAAGTAAAAAAATAAGCTGAGTGAATAATAAGCCCGATAAACATGAACCAATAAGCTCACAACAACAAAGCCACTAAAGATCTTATTGCCCCAAGATCAAACCTGGATCTGATACCAATTGTAGGTTCCTATAATTCACACAAATGAAGAACTAGAGAGAGAGAATGGAAGGGAGAACACATGTAAAACACATACTTGTATTGTGAAAAAAATGGTTCGACCAACACCCTCTCCATGTGTGGAGAGGGCTTTTATACAAAGGATAAACCAGGCTATCTTTGGGCTTGCCATAGGCTTTCTATGCTTTGGCCCGATTAGCTTACTAAATAATACATTGTGGACTACGAGCTAGAAACATAAAATACGTGGAGTGTCCAATCCTTTTTTGGATTCCTAACAAGGTGGTATCACAGTTGTTACTAATGAAAGAAATGAACTTGTCCCAACAAGAACTGTTACAGGTTGGAGAGTATGTATTGACTATCGAAAACTCAATGAAGCAACTACAAAAGATCATTTCCCTTTGCCGTTTATGGACCAAATGTTAGAAAGACTCGCAAGAAATAAATACTTTTGTTTCCTCGATGGGTTTTCTAGATATTTTCAAATATCAATTGATCCTTTGGACCAAGAAAAAACAACATTCACATGTCCTTTTGGTACCTACGCTTATAGGCGAATGCCTTTTGGTTTATGTAATACTCCAACTACTTTTCAAAGGTGCATGTTGGCTATATTTCATGACATAATCGATGAATCAGTCGAAGTATTTGATGACATCAAATAACATCTATTTTATAGCATCATTTATCCCATGTAATTAACCTATTTTGTATAATTATTGCAAAGAATTGTTACTTAATCGTTTGTATTTGAGAATTGCAGTAATTATGGAGTACTTTGTGAATTTTGCTAAAAGGCACGCATTTTGGAGCTTAAATGAAGAGTTCAAAAAAGTCTATTGATCTGACAGCAAATACGCCGTATTATTCTAGACCTATACGACGTATCCAAGACTTGACGAGCTGAAAGACCATTGCCTGACTTTGAAGAATACGCCATATCCACATCAACGATACGCCGTATATAATACTTTTGTCAACGAAGAAGAACCAACTGGTTTTACATCAATACACCGTATCCATAAAAAAGATACGACGTATCCGTGCCTACACTTTACAAATAACCACGAAGGATTAGAGACCCAATACGCCGTATCCAGGAGACATCAATACGCCGTATTCATAATATAGTAATAAAATATTCTAGAAGATATCAAACTTGGTCCTTACTCCAAGAAATCCCTAATACGCCGTATCCTACATTGCTCGATGTGACGTATTGAACCGACTTCCAGAGCTTATAAATAGACGACCTAAACTCAGTTTTCGGTATACAAGTGAATCCTTAAACCACCAAGTCAACCAAGAGACGAATAAAGGAGCCTAGAATGTCAGAAAAGAGCCTCAAGATCATAGGAAAACTCTTGTAATCTTTGCGCAACCGAATACGCGTTCGATTAAGGTTTCTTTATTTTAATCATTCATATATCAAACTGTGTGTATTTTTACAATGACTATCGGCTGATATCTTTAGGTATCAACCATGTTTATGAAGATCTAATGTTTGGTTTGTTTATCTTGATTGCTTAATTCATCGTTGATTGTTGATTATGTTTATTAATTTATATTTGGTTACGTGCTTAAGTATGCAACCTATCATTCAACTGGGTCTAGTCCTATATATTTAATGTGCTGTAACTTCAGTGTTGTTTGAGTGTAGGCTAAGAGTCCATGATAGCTCTCTATATTTCAATTTATATATCTAGAATCATAGGATCACAAATATTGACCTATCTTTGCCTTTAGTTTAGTGAGCTTAGTTGAGCCATAAGGTTACCTTGGTATCAACGAGTACGTTCTTATTCCATTGGTAAGGACTCGGACAATAGACTACATGTATATAAAGAGCCATTAAGCAGTTAGTGGATAAAGTCTCCATGAGCTAGGGTTTAGTAAGAGCACCATTATTAATCTCCTAAGGTAGATTATAATCAACAGATGCTTGCTTTATGAGGATGCGTCTAATTGTGACAGAATTAGCGTATCTAGGTCTTAGGAAGAAGTACCGCCTAAGTCTAGGAATGATATGTCATTCGAGATAAGTCAATCATTGCACTATTAAACAAACCTGCATTTTATCAGATTATTCATGGTTGATACGTTTTCCTTACATTAGTTCTTGACCGCTTCTTTATCGTTTGTTTGTCTTCTTGTGTGTGTTTATTGCTTTACTTGTCATCAAAACCCTAGGTTAGATACACAAAACCGTGCCAGTCTCTCAGGCTGAAACCCCCCTTTTGCATTAGTTTTAGGTTTAACTTAGATAACTAAAATACTGATAGAATTAGGAATTAACGCTCTCGCTCTTAGTGATCGCCACCCTACTTACCACGAAACTACCACCGACCGGGTACACTGCCCATGAAAGTGTTGTTTTTAGGTATAGTCGGCATAAAATAAATAGTAAACTTGATACATAAAATACCTACTCACAACGACACATCAGTATTCATGGACGATTTCTTCGTCTTTAGAAGCTGTTTTGATCACTGTCTGAACAATCTCTATAAAATTCTTCAACGTTGCAAAGATGCACATCTTGTCCTTAACTGGGAAAAAAGTCACTTTATGGTTAAAGAGGGAATTGTGCTTGGACACAAGGTTTCCAAAGCAGGCCTCGAAGTCGACAAAGCAAAAATTGACGTAATCTCCAAACTTACACCACCCACTAATATCAAAGGTATTAGAAGCTTTCTAGGACATGCCGATTTCTACCAAAGATTCATTAAAGATCTCTCAAAAATCACCCGTCCTCTCACCAAGTTACTTGAAAAAGATACTCCATTTGAATTCAATGACGAATGTCACAACGCATTTAAGATATTAAAAGAAAAACTCACAGGTGCTCCTGTAATCGTAAGCCTAAACTGGAGTCTTCCATTCGAACTCATGTATAATACAAGTGATTTCATAGTTGGAGCAATCTTAGGTAAAAAAGAAGGTAAAATTTTTCATCCGATATACTTTGCAAGCAAAACTCTCAACGCAGCTTAGCAGAACTCTACAATCACTGAAAAAGAACTTATGGTTGTAGTCTTTGCTTTTGACAAATTTCGATCCTATCTGGTATTATCAAAGACGATCGTGTACACTGATCACTCAGCTTTTAGACACCTATTCAAGAAACAAGATACTAAACCACGCCTTATCCGATGGATTCTGCTCTTACAAGAATTTGATATCGAAATAAAAGATAGAAAAGGTACATAAAATGTTGCAGCTGACCACCTATCTTGGATTGAAAATGAAGAAACAAGTGATGGCAGTGAAGTTGATGACAACTTTCCTGGAGAAACTCTTATGGAAATAAACACTGAAGACGAACCATGGTTTGCAGACTTTGCAAATTACTTAGCAAGTGACATCATACCTAAAGGAATGATGTATCAACAAAATAATTTTTTTTCTCAGATATCAAACACTACTTTTGGGAGGAACCCTATCTCTTCAAAGTATGTTCTGACGGTATGATCAGACGTTGTATTTCTGGAACAGAAACCCGAACCATTTTAGATCAATGTCACCATGGACCGACCAATGGACATTATGGACCAAACACAACAGCTAAAAAAGTCTTAGACTTAAGTTTTTACTGGCCAACCATCATCAAAGAAGCTCACACTCAAGTTCGCCTTTGTGAAGCATGTCAAAAGACAGGAAATATTTCAAAACGCGGTGAGATGCTGATGTGTCGTTGTGTGGTTTATGATTTTATGATTTCAAGTTTTAAATTTATATTTTGCCGACTTAACCAAAAACAACACTTTAACGGGCAGCGTACTCGATCGGTGGTAGTTTCGTGGTAAGTAGGGTGTCGATCACTAAGAGCGAGAAACAATCTTTTAATTTATTAATATTTTGGTTATCTAAACTAGGTTAATTCTATTCTATGTTAAACCTATGCTAAAGCTATGTTAATCCTAAATCTAACGGATAAGGGGGGTTTTCAGCCTGAGAGGCTGGCTTAAGTTTTGTGGTGATTAAAATCAACTTAAGACACTAAAACACACGCAAGCAAATTAACAAAAGATAAAAGAGCGGTCTAGCCAAATATAAGAAAAGTGTATTAACCATTATTAATCTAATCAGAACGTTGGTTTGTTTATTTAGTGCAATGATTACTTATCTCGAAGTGGCATATAATTCTTAAGATTAAGGCGGTACTTTTTCCTTAAACCTAGACATGTAGAATTCTGTCACAATTAAACGCATCCGCACAAAGCATCCTTATTGCTGATTATAATCTATCTTAGGGATTAATGCAATGTTGATCTTGTTAAACCCTAGCTCATAGAGACTTTACCCACCTACTGCTTAATGGCAATTCATACACTAGTAGTCCACTAACCAAGTCTTTACCAATTAATTGAGAACGTAGTCATTGATCCTTGGGGTCACCTGCCGGTCCAACTAGGCTCACAATCTAAGGGCAAAGATAGGTCGTTATTTGTGATCCTATTGGTCTAGATGTATAAATCACTATATGGAGAGCCATCCCAGCATCTAAATTACTTGGTCTGTATCACTAGATCCAGTTGAATGATAGGTAGCATAAAAAAGCACATAAACAAGTATAAACTGGTAAACATAAACAAGCAATCAACGATAAAGTAACCAATCCAGATAAACAAACCAAACACTCAGATCTTCATAATAATAGCCTTCAAACTTCATAATCAATACAAAAGTAATAATTTAGCCAAGGTAAACTAACCGAGTTAACGAATGATACCAAAAACTAAACGATTACACGAGTATAGGAGATTAAAAGTTGTTTCCTATGGAATTAATTACGTTGCAAGACCTCTTCTGCTCTCCTTCTCCTCTGAAAATTGACTTTTATGATTTAGGTATCGAAAATATGATTTAGCACACTTAAAACTCATTTTTGAGTTTTCTATTTATAAGGTCTAGAAAAATGTCAATACGGCATATCGAAAGTTTTCGATACGGCATATTTGGGATTTCTTGGAGTAGGGACCACGTTCGATATCCTCCAGAATATTTTATTTCCATAGTTCGAATACGGCGTATTGGTCTTCCCTGGATACGACGTATTGGTCTTATTTCCTTTGTGGACTTTTGTGAAGCGCAGGCACAAATACGCCGTATCTTCCTTGATGGATATGGCGTATTGGATGTCAGAACAATAATCTTTAAATGTCTTTGTTTAAGCTCCAGAATGCGTGCCTTCTTGCTAATCTTTACCATGTACTCTATAATTACTGCAATTCTCAAATACAAACGATTAAGTAACAATTCTTTGCAATAATTATATAAAATAGGTTATTTTCCTGGGATAAATGATGCTATAAAAGTGACGTTATTTGATGTCATCAAATATCCCCCCACTTGAATCCTACTTGTCCTTAAGTAGCCTTTAGAAGTTTATGAAAATGTATCCTTAAGGATTTTTCGGTAGGAAATTTATTCGATTAATTACAAGTACACAACCAAACACCTCATGAAATAGGAAGATGAAAACACTCAAATCACTTAACTAATCTATGTGGTAACATCTAACTAATTCGCTCAATTACTCGGTCATGACGAGTATTCTATCATAGGCTTGGCAAGGATACACATCTCCACCACTAAAGCTAAGGAGTAACAAGTTTATAAAGGTAAAATAGGTTTTTATAATAAGGCTTAGGGTTGATCATTCTACAATCTTTCACCAAGAGTACCACATAACAAGGCAGCCGAAGCACACATACATGGTCGTAACGACGAAATAGACATGTGTGTTCGATCACATCCTCATTCGAGTTTAACCAAGGGTTAGGATGAAGAACGATATAGGGTAGGGATCTTCTAACTTTCACCAATAGTAATCAACCAACAAGGCAGCTGAGACATGCCTACATGGCCGTAACGAGGGAATACACTTGCATGCTCGTACACATCCTCATTCGCGTAAAACCCATGGTTAATGATTAGGAAAGGGAAATAAATTGTTGTTAAATAAAAATTACGAAACAAATAGACTAGGTCCAAGATATAAGTTGCTAGACGCTTTTTCCCAACCATTACTATGATTAAGACATAACTATTTACAAACGTCTTGATCATTGATAAAAACAACAACCTAAGTTGGCCTTCCCGTAACGGTCAACTTCCTAACCATCCCATACTTTACAAACTTTTATAAGACAAGTGGTGATATCTACCACTTTATACAATACTTTACATCGTTGACTTATAAGACATATCAATGAATAAACGATCCTTCATATAATTCATTCGGTCTAAGATTTTGCGAAACGATTATCTTCAAACTTTCCTCCTCTTTTTATTTGTTGCGATTTTTCTCATTTTATCTCATTTTTTTTGACTAACTATGAAACTCGATGTAATTTCACCATCTTTACGATCATAATAACTCTGGATAATTCCTTCGGTAATTCTTCATTCTTCGGACGTACCAATAATTGCGTTGGTAGTAAAATACATGAGTTTTGACTACTTTATACATTCCCATTTTCAATGTGCAAATTTCTTCCCAACCATACCAAAGATAGAAAATTAAAACAAGACTCGGAAAATACATACATTACACTTTAAGCAACTAGCAACAGATAAATGGACTTAATCTAACAGGGCAGGATAAGGTGTAAAGGTGTAACAAAACAAACAGTTGGTGTTATTCCTAAAGGATTGACTCTATTGGTTTTTCTAGGGTATCTTACTCTTAAGATGAGAGTAAACAAAAAGTTTATACGAGGATTTAACTAACTAGTGTAGTTAGTTAATAAAACAACATATAAAGGCTTTTTTGGTGTAATCTTAGAATTTTCCCAATTTAAACAAGTTACCCCATCTAAATCCATAGTACTCATTATTGTGGTCTCGAATAGATATACCAAGCCAAG